>CAUZXS010001993.1:105000-177032 GCA_963585895.1 Sepioteuthis lessoniana
GTCGTAGGAAATCAATACAGAGACCAAAGTTCAATTCCTGGAGAAACCTAATTGTACTTGGTGTAATGCTAGTATCTTTGGGAAAGGTATGAATTCAACTAGTCTCCGTCAAGGTATGTGGAAAGTGTAGGACACACTGGGGTCTCTAAATTTTATATGAAAATTGGTCTAGAAGGAATTTTTCAAACACGCACAAACACACACACTCACACACACACATACACACACACATGTATACATATATAGGGACAGAGACAGAGAGAGAGAGAGAAAGAGAGAGAGAGAGAGAGAGAGAGAGAGTGACAGAAACAGAGAAAGAGAGAGTGAGAGAGGAGCAGCATTTAAAAAATCTAATTTAGTCTTATTAATTGTTTTATTTAACTCTTTGAATCCGAATGCCAAAAATCCTCCAACGCCGCCAGCGCTATGAAAAAAAAAAAAAAATACCGGAATTACCGTACCGTTAGGTTTGAAGATTTAACTTTTATGTATGTATTTTGGTTGCAAGACGTATTGGATGAATACCCGTATCTCGTTAATATCTGGTTTGGTTTCTTTTTCTTATGATATATCAACTGTCGTGGGTTATTTAATGCGTGTAAAAGATTTGTTCTGATGCAATATGACCCATTGTGTTGGTGGTGGGTAAAAAGTTCTAACCTTTATCAAGGTTATTTATCCGAAAGTGAACCTAATAGCACAACTCGAGTTCAAACTCATTTACTTTTAGGCTACTATCAGTTTTTTAATCACTGTGAAACGGGGATTGTGGTTCAAATTATGAAGGAAAAAATGTGTAGCATGTGGAAGTTAACAATCTAGTTTATCATCATCATCATCATCATGTCGTCCTGGTAGCACGGATATCCCTGACCCTCTCTCGCCACTTTTCCCTATCGTTCAGCGCCTCTGGCAGGTCTTCTGGACTACATCCCGTATCCTCACATAGTTGCTGAATGAATGTTCGTGCTGGTCGTCCTGCTTTTGCTCGGCCATATGTGGGGGTCTATAAGAGTTATTCACTTATGAGTTCGTCCCTGCTTCTCCAGCAGTGTCCTGCATGTCTGGTTCGTCTAACTTGAATAGCTTTCGTGATAGGAGGTAGGTGGCCGCACAGTTGGTGTCTTGTGGGGTGTTGCCACCAGGTCTTGTTCAAGGTTGCTCGCAGCATTTTTGTGTAATTGCCGTCTTCTCCAGCCGTTTTGTTAGACTCCATGTTGAGCATCCAAACGAGCATATTAATGCACACAAAACGGAATATATGTGCTATAATCAAACGGGTGACATCTCCACTCTAGACGGAACCCCTCTTAAACTAGTAGACAAATTCAGTTACCTAGGAAGCATCGTCGCATCAACCGAAAAGGACATCGACACGAGGTTAACGAAAGCATGGACAGCTATCAATAGGCTATCGATTATATGGAAATCAGACCTAACCAATAAAATGAAACGCAGTTTCTTCCAGGCAGCGGTCGCATCGATACTGCTATATGGATATATATCTAGTTTATAATGAATTAATAATTTTAGAATTAATAAGAAAACATATAAATGAATAAATACAAAATATAAGAGAAAGAAAACTGAGACAGTCACGTTACAAACCCTTTACTGTTTTCACAAAATGTTATTATCAAGCTTATAACAACCCCTAAACAGAGATTCAACATTTCAAAAATTGAAAATAAACGATTAGCTTTTTTTGAAAAAGAAACCTGGTAATTATTTTTAGCAAAAAAAACCAAAAAAAAACAGGTTCTTACCAAGATCTTAAAACGCTGTTATTTATATTTCTACACATCTTGAGGGTTTATGATTCAAAATCACTATTGGCCCTGTAAGCTAGGGCTGTAGAATAACATCGGTGGCATCTCAGCAGAGTGGTCAGACTACGCCAACGAGTATCCTGTGGCCCAATCGGCTTGGTGTATTGAATACACCGACTGTATCTCAGCAGAGGAGCAAGACACCCCAACGAGTGTCCTGATATGACAATAAACAATCTGATGGTGAGGCTTCAGTATTACCGGAGCTTTTGGTAATGCGGAGTACCCTTTCATTGCCATCGCTCCCCGGTCCACTCTGGCTCAGAGTGAGAGTACCTGATAGGGTCCTGTCTATAGGTCAAATAGAACTGAACAGTGTACTTAAGCAAAACTGAATTGTTTGAAATAGAACTATTTTTGACATTTAACCTGTGTAATTATGTTAAACTGGATTGTTTAAAATAGGACTGTTTTAATCAAACAGACGACATTTCCACACTAAACGGTAGCTCTCTAAAACAAGTTCACCTACCTAGGAAGCAGTGTCTTATCAACCAGGACTGACATTGACACGCGACGAACAAAGGCATGGAAAGCTATTGATAGCCTATCGCTCATATGGAAATCAGACCTGACCGATAAAATGAAATGCAGTTTCTTCCCAGCAGCGGCCGTGTCGATACTGCTATATGGATGCACTACATGGACGTTAACTAAACGGATGGAGAAAAAGCTTGACTACACAAGAATGCTGTGAGCAATATTGAACAAGTCTTGGAGACAACACCCCACAAAGCAGCAGCTATACGACCGCCTACCGCCCATCATGAAAACTATCAAAGTTCGACGAACCAGACATACAGGACACTGCTGGAGAAGTAGGTTCGAGCTCATAAGTGATTTACTCCTATGGACCCCTTCACATGGACAAGCAAAAACAGGGTGACCAGCTCGAACCTACATACAGCAGCTCTGTTAGGATACGGGATGTAGCCCTGAAGACCTGCCAGAAGCGATAAAAGATAGGGTGGAGTGGCGAGAGAGGGTCTTGGATATCCGTGCTGGTGGCACGACAAGATGATGAGGATGATATGTATGAAAATGGGTTTGGCATAAAATTAACTAAAATGGTTGATATACCATAAAACCAAAGCAAGCCAAACTAAACCCAGAATCAACGTACGAACAGTTGAATGGCCACTTGGGAATCAATCACTGATCTGCTTCTAAAAATTGACACACTGCAGCAATAACCGTTTATGATAACACAACCTTGTCGGTTCCATTCAATCAACAGAATTTGATTCTACACTGGAGGGTCATTTGGATTTGTTTCATTCGTTTTCTTTGCTTTTTGGCATAATATCTTTGCGAATTATTTAATGGCAAAGTCGACCCAGTTGAAGAAGAGTAGTATTGCTATATTTCTTTGCCTTTTGCCATAAAAATTTTTGCGAGTTATTTAATGGCAAAGTCCACCTTGTTGAAGAATAAGAATATTGCTATATTTCTTTGCTTTTTCGCATAACAACCATTGTGAGTTATTAAATGGCAGAGTCGATCTTGTTGAAGAAGAGTAAGTAAATAAATTTGGCGACCGTAGTCCAGGGTGACCCGAAGGCTCCCTTTTGGATAGCTACTACACCCAGGTGTTGGTTGGTGCTACTCCATTCCCTGCATTGCTCCACTTTACCCTTGATCCGTACCTTATAATGCTGAGTGTTAAGTAAGGAGGCATCAAGTACCACTTTTTGAGTCTTTGGTATGACTCGACCTGGGATTGAACTCAGGTCTCCCAGGTCATTGGTGAACACTGTAACTATCGTCTCAATGTCCGTGGTTTTTGGCATAACAATATTTGCAAGTTATTAAATGGCAAAGTCGACCGAGTTAAAGAATAAGAATATTGCTATATTTCTTTTCTTTTTCACATAACAAACCATTGCGAGTTATTTAATGGCAAAGTAGACCTTGTTGAAGAATATTAAGTTGGCGACCGTAGTCGATAGTGACGCGAAGGCTCCCTTTTCGACAGCTACTAAACCCAGGTGTAGGGTAGGGCGCTACTCCTTTCCCTGGATTGCTCCACTTTACTTTAATGAGTGAGTGTTAAGCAAGGAGGCATCAAGTACCAATTTTTGAGTCTTTGGTATGACTCGACCAGTGATTGAACTCAGGTCTCCCATGCCATTGGCGAACACTGTAACCATCATGCCAATGTCCGTGATTTTCGACATAACGATATTTGCGAGTTATTTAATGGCAAAGTCGACCTTGTTGAAGAATAGTAGTGATGCTATTAAAACCACAGCTAGTAAGTGGTTGGTTAAGTTGTTTATACTTTTCCAAGAGAATTAGTCCGAATGAAGACTTGAATTGTTTGACATCAAATCCGAACGCACACAAATTACTAGTGCTACACTGAATTGTTAGCAATAGAAATGTTTCATTATTTTCCGTATGTCAGCTAATGACTGATGCTTAATTGATTGTTAGTGATACATAGAATTACTTGGAACCATTTAACTGTCTTATGCTAAATTGAATTCTTCGGAATAGAACTGTTTCATCATATAACTTTCTGTTAACAAATAATAGATGTTTAATTGAAATATTAATGATACATTGCTCTATTTCGAAGCTTTTAAATGTATGTAAAATAATGAGTATTTTTCAATTGAATAATTCGTGTTAAATAGCAATACGTGTACAACAATTAACTTTTTTCAAACAAATGATTAATATCGATTAGAATTATAAGTGTTAGTTACCTATAATCAAAACTCTTTAACTATGCAGAAAGAATAGCAATACTCACGTACTGACAAATTTCTAACTCATTTTAAACTGAAATTACCTACAAACTAATCATCGATATGTATATCTATTTCAACGTGTGCAAACAAATGGCGTAAATTTTAAAAGTTATGCAGCAATATGTGAAACGATGTTACTAATTGCTAAAAAAATGATCTCACGCTTATTTAAAAATGTTTTCAACAAAATGTGTTTAACAATCATATACATGTATAAACAGTATTTGGCATTGAATAATCAAAATGATTGATGTACCATAAAATCAAACCAATCCAATATAAATATGTATAAATCAGAGTTGGCATTGAATAACCTACAATGGTTGATATGCCATAAAACCCAAACAAACAAAATCATATATATTTAATATATATGTATGAACAGGAGTTGACATTAAATAACATAGAGTGGTTGACATGCCAGAAAACCCAACCAAACCAAATCATATATATTTAATATATATGTATGAACAGGACTTGACATTAAATAACCTACAATGGTTGACATGCCATAAAACCCAACTAAACCAAATCATATATATTTAATATATATGCATGAACAGGAGTTGACATTATATAACATAGAATGGTTGACATGCCATGAAACCCAACCAAACCAAATCATATATTTTTGATAGAAGATTTGGTGTTAAATAACCGACAATGTTTGAAATGTCATAAAACCCAACAAAACCAAAACATCTTATTAATATATTCATATTAACAGGAGTTGACATTAAATAACTTACAATAACCAAACCAAATCATATATATTTAATATATAAGTGTGAAGAGAATTTGGCATTAAATAACCGTATTTAGCAACCCTTCCACTCGGGCAGGTCAATTTTTAAGCAAAGTTTAACAGGTTTAAATTCAGAGTTTTACTTCTCCTAGACTAGTTGCCTCACCAAGGCTGAAGAACCCAGCCTGCCCTACTATTTACCCATAGCTGGAGGGAGAATAGTTGGATTAATACCTTTCTCAAGGGTATTAGTGCTTTGTGAAATGCAGTCAGCCTCGTCCAGGAATTTGAACTCGTGTCGCCGTGTCCATTTCCTACGACGATAACCATTACACCACGGGCACCTCCCTAAATAAGTAACCAACAATGGATGATATGCCATAAAACCTAACCTAACCAAATTATATATATACATATATATATATATATGTATATATATTGTAGTTGTTCGGGAGTTTGAACACATTTACTCTTATGTCGCAATCAAACACGAACTTTTTGAGTACAATTAGAATAAACAGAAAACGCAAATTTAAAATCAAGTAAGAATATTTCAAATATAAAAACACATACAACAAATCAACAACGTTTACATATGTAACTAAAATCTTATTTTTACGTGCATAAATCTTATTTCTTTCACTAAATTAAAATTTTCTTAATTACAGCACTTTCACTTAATATTAGATTCTTTCTAAATGCCCTGGGGTTGTTGGTGATTCTTCTGTTTTGTCTTAAAATTCCTTCAAAAATAATATCAACTTTTTTGTATTAGGAAAATTATTAGCATTCGGTATATTTATAACAATACATAAATAGTTGGTTGGTTGGTTGGGTTTTATGGCATATCAGCCTTTGTAGGTTATTTAACGCCAAATCCATTTTTATGTGAATAATCAGTTTTATTTCAAACAATTCTGTTTGGCATGAGTACACACTTTAATTGTTAAAAACATTTCTATTTCAAACTATTCAGTCTATTTAAACAGATCTAATTCAGATAATTCAGTTTAGCATAAATACGGATTCAGTTTACACAGTAAAATGTCAAAACAGTTCTATATTAAACAATTCAGTTTAGTGTAAATGCAGTTTCAATCCCCAAAACCGTTCTATTTTAAATAATTCAGTTAAGCATATGCACGCAGTTTAAATGTTAGAACAGTTTAATTGACAAAAACATTTCTATATCAAGCTATTCAGTTTAGTCAAATAATTTAGTTTTGCATATATCTGCCGTTAGTTCTATTTAACCCATAGATAGGGCCCTATCAGGTGCTACCACGCCGGGCCAAAGTGGACCAGGGTGCAATGGCAGTGAAGGGGTGCTCCGCATTCCCCAACGCCCCAGCATTACTGGAACCTCACCATCAGATTGTTTAGTGTCATATCAGGACACTCATTGGGGTGGGGTGTCTTACTCCTCTGCAGAAGTGCAGTCAGAATATTCTATCATCCCAGCCGACTGGGCAAACCTAAATAGTGATTTCCCCTTTCAAAAAACAGCTTTTCAAAAAAAAGGAACCAGGTTATTGTTCCAAGAAAGACTATTCTTGGATTACTGTCTAAATGTGGAAGCGTTTGGATACTGTGACTCGGTATCCAAAGCTTAACTTATAGCTTGGAAATTGATTACAGAACAAAAAAATGTGTCTCTCTTCAGTAACAAAATTTGATTTCACACTGGATAGACTTTAGGAATTAAAAAAATAAGAACACAAAAATGGATTTTTTGTAAATATTTCAAACATAAGAACATTTACAACAAACTAATAACATTTATAAATGTGACTAAAATACGTTATTTTTACGTACATGGTTATTATTTCTTACATTTATTTAATTACAATAGAGTTGATTATACTTTTTCAATAATTATATAAGTCTTGCAAAATGTTCAAAGGTTATTGTAAATTCTTCTTTTTTTTATTTTTTATTAATTTCCTTCAGATATAAAATTTAAATTTTTGTACGATAAAAATATGCCAACGGTCGGAAGAGAGATGGTAAAAAAAAGTGCCCATTTGAAGGGTTAACTAATAATAACCACAGAAATTAAGGATACCGCTCCAAGCACTGGAACCTGGATGAAGAGAGTCCATTTTTCTCTTGTCTAGCAATCAGAAAACGTTTGGTATATGTTTATGAGTGTCAATGGATGAACTTATTTGATTTATTTTTATGTTTGAATGAATTAAGGGACTATACTCTGCTTTCATGTCAGAGAGCATTTTGCAAGACTGCCGCTCAGTTGCGAATTGCTAGAAGACAAATAAATAATGAATTTATCAAAACCTGACACTTAACAGCTGACACTGCCAATAAACCTCCGTTTCTCGTAAGAACACTTCCAAACCAAATGTTACCAAATTCCCGTGGAATATATATTTACATGGAATTCCATACAATGAGGACGTAGGAGGAGAGAACCAACCGAAACGTTGTCATTAGATAAGCCGACGATTAGGATCTATTATATTACGGTTTTAGGCAATGAGTAAGGTCGAAAACTATCTAATCTATCATACATGTGAAGAAATCGTTTGAAATATTCGGGTTTTCTAGATCTTTCGTTTGTACTTCTAATTATTTTAAAGAACGGTGTATTTTTCATTTGGTTTATTTTCATTGAGCCCCAAGATATTCTGAAGAATGAAGTTAACTGGGCTTTTTGATAATTGTTTTTTTAACGATTTTGGTATTATCCATTTAGGCTTTATTTGACGTCGTACAACAGTTATGATAAGAAATTGTTGGAAAAGTTAGCTTTCAGCTAAATTCAGACAACTCTTATGAAAAAGAAATGGAATTATTATTAAGTACATTTTGAACTCACGGAGTTTGCCCAAAGAAAACTCTTATCGACTCTTGGGTAATATTTTTATTCATATTTAATGCTTCAAGTACGTCGAATTTTTATTCAATTTCCCTTTTTTTTTAGTCATACATTATCAACTCCTTTTCGACAACTTAGTGCATTGAGGTTTAAAGTTGTTTTTAGCAGGTTATACTTAAAAGAAAGCTTAGAGATTTTCATTTAAAAATAAATAAATTGTGGTCTACATTTATCAAAGTGGAATGGAAAAGTTTTATGCCATTTATTTTTATTTTTCCAAATGTTAATACTATTGAGTTTGGTCATAGATATTTCTTAATAATATCCGTTTTGACTTTATTGTTCGACGAAAAGTAAGAAAACCCCGGTGTCTTTGATTTGAAAAAGAAAACGCTAATAAATGAATGCTGGTGGTGTACTTTAGAATCAGTGATAGATAGATAGATAGATAGATGTTGTATCCTTTTGGTCTCTAATAAGATAAAATAATTTCAAATTACTTTTAAAGTGAACTAATTATATAGAATAGAGTTTTCAAATCAGATATCAAGCACTTTTGAATACTTCAATTTTTAAGATAATTAGAATATGGCCCTAAAACATGATCAAAAATCATTTGATTAGATTTATTCAACATTAAACATATTCGTTATTTAAAACAAGATTTTGTATCGCTACTTTTGTCTATGAATATTGGGCATAGGCAAGTGTTTCAACTCTTTTGAAATTTCAGAAGTACGTGCGTATTGCTAATTCAGTCACTGCTTTAATCTAAAATATTTTCTTTCCTATAGAATTTAAAATAAACATCACATTATCGCGAGTACAGAATCAGTAATTTACGTAATTTCGGTCCGCGTCAAATTTCAATTCAATAAATTTCAATTCAAAAAATATCTCTACATCAGGCGTTTCGTTATTCACCAACGCCTCTAAAGTCATAAAAAAGGGTTTTAAATTGTTGTGAACTTGAAGGGCCAGAAATGAATCACATAAAGAGATGTAAGGTTTACAACAGTATATATCAACGGAAATATCGATAGTAACTGTTACCGGTAACTGACTAGACTCGCTTGACTGGTTTATCGAGTCATTCGCTATTTATAGCGGTATCACCATGATAAGAATAGATAATTTTTTGCGTATAAAAATATTATAATAAATAGAATACATGAAAAACTAATATAAAAGATTAAATAAGCTAAAATGAAATTAAAATTCAATAAGATTATATTGAAAAGTATATATATAAAACGGTAAAATATTTACATCGGAAAATTGTACATGGCTGCTCTTCATGTTTCCGTGTTGTGATATTTGTTTTCGAGTTATCTACGCTAGTTTTATCGTGGTTGCTATCATATTCGTTTGATCTGGCTCATTTATTTAATTCCACTTCAACTTTTGTGGAATATTTTATACCGAAGCTATCTTTGTAGAAGGACTTATTTACATATTGACTTTTGACTGGTCGCTTAGTTTGGATTTTTAAAACAAGATAAAAATCTGTGTCTCAAGTAATACAAAGGACTGCAGAAATTCCGCTGTAGTTGCGTGAAAAGAATTGCGGAGGTGAGGCGCCGGTGGGGGGAAGATGTGTGGGCGGCCAAAAACTATATAATGACGGAAGTTTTCAACCCCAGCGGTGAGTCGGGGAGAGCAATAAGCAGAGTAACGAGCCTGGGGTGGCGGCACGGGGTTGAGAACCTGCTCTATATTAAACTCCTGTCAAAGAAGCCCAAAGAAGAGGGACTGAATATACGAGGTGCATACGATAAGTTTCCGACCTTTTTTCGCATGAGCATTTAAAATTGTTGCAGAATCTTGAAAATTCTGCAGATTATTACTATACATCTTATGAGATGACTGACCAATTTATGATTTCAGCTTCAAATGAGCAGCTACAGCGGGAATTGGAATACACCCTACTAAAGCCTAATTGTCACAGCTCATCATCATATGGACGCTGACTAAGAGCTAGAGAAAAAGCTTGATTCTGAATAAATCCTTGAAGCAACATCCAACCCTAATGTATATATATATATATATGTATATATAGTATTATTCCGACCAGTTAAACCAGAGTTGAGACAATTGTCCTATGAATGGACTATGTAACGTAAATATTATAGTATATCAAGCAAAAATTTACCTTAAAGAGAATATAACGGATAGAAAAATCTTTTATCGGTATTTCCTCCACGAAATGGAAGGAGAGGTATGCAAATCACAAATATACTTTCTCCCACGAACATCTAAAACACCAAACAGCACTATCTAAGCAATTCTGGTGTTTGAAAAACAAAAGGTTAACCCCTGATATTCAATGGTCTATATTGAAAAAATCAAATAATCCAAAAAGTTTTGACGGTAGATGCAGTTTATGCTTAGAAGAGAAAATACAAATAATGATGTATCGAGTGCCTGAAAAGTTATTAAATAAAAGATGTGAATCAATAGCAAGATGTAGACATAAGGCTAAATTTAAACTATAGACTAATTATCTTAAAAAACAACAACAGAGAAATAAATTGTGAAAGAAGGAAAAAAAACGTATCCAATATACGTACATGAAAAAAAATAGGTAACTGAGGAAATAGACTCGAAACCATTATAAGTATTAATATTTCCCTTTCAAAAAATTTATTATATAAACATAACACATAAAAGTTTATTATCGCAGTTTACAAAAAAAGAAAATAAATAAAATAGATAAAAAAGATAAATTACCACAATTCCAACCGACGGTAAAATTTGGAAAATAAATAAAATAAATAGGTAAATAAAAAAACGGAAGTTTAATAAAACGAGGAGGTAACTCTTCACCTTTCTTCCTCTCCTTTCGCCCCACCCCGTGTCTATTCTGTTTTATTTTATCCATAAGATCTGAAAAAGTCCTGTTATATTTTTCTTCGTATTTTTGGTTTACATCAGAAACGCAAAACAGGATGGAAATAAATTTATAATCCTAAAATGATTGCAGCTTTGTGTCCACTCAGTCCTTACATGAAGAATTTTCATTATTGATACCAAATTGATCAATCTTGTTGATCTTACTATTTTATTTATATTCCCTCAATATGTATAATTTTGAATGGAGGTATTGATATATTATATAAGAAATTACCATGAAAATAAAATCCGGCAAACACCTACATGCGACATACGAAGCAGAGAACAGCTATTTCGACCTTATTAGGTCTCATCAGCAGTACATACCGTGACCTCTCGCATTGGAGATCGAACCAACAACGCTAAAACCGAAATTCTACCACTGGGTCACCGGTTCAAGTCACGTATAACCGATGCCGAATTAACAAGTTATGCTAAATTGGGCGACCACATGACCTAATATATATATATATATATATATATATATATTGTATTATCTGTTTTTTTTTACCAATGATAGAATAGTAATAAAAACTAATATATATATATATATATATATATATATATATATATATATATATATATATTAAGTCTAAATCAGTGAAGGCTGGCAACGTTTAATGCTTATTTTGCTTAGGAAATTTGTGCTTACTTGCGTTTTTTATTGAGCTATCATCATAAGAATAATTTCTTATTAAAAAACTGAAACATTTCCTTCTTTACACCTCTTTATAGAATGTTAAAACTTTCGGATCTTATTTTTCACTTCTGTTTATTATACTTTTTACTTTGATGCTCGTGTTTGTTTCAGATCCAAGTGGTAATATTAAGACGGATAGATCTGAAATAGTTACTTGTGCTTTCGGATAATTTGCCTACTGGGAGTCTTGCCAAGTACACGCTGAGAATCAGCACCAAAGCTGTGTTCAAGGTTCTTTCAAGTTATTGATTCCACTCGTTGACATAACCATTTTATGGGTCTTTCGTTCGTGTGTCTGGTTCCATAGCGGAGCTATTTATGGGATGAAAAAAATTTGGAAAAAGACGGGAGATGAGATATTTAGGGGTGTGGGGTGACTCATAAAGTTGCGGAAGATCATTTCTCGCATTTGTAAGTCGACATAAGCCTTCTGGCAGACCAGGGGATGGCTTCAGTGATAGCAAAATTCAGGAGATCTATAAATGGGAATTTGGAAGTGAAAGGTTGTCTGCTATTTCTGTCTTTCCGAAAACTAACCAGATGAAGTAGTTTTTATAGGGTCTAACTTGTGACACACTCCAGAAATACAGGACACTTAGTGAGAATCAAACTCCCGTCTTATGATTTATCAACCATTCCTCACATTTTTCTTTAGCGTTCCCATAACCTGGTTTGGTTGGGGGGGGCGACTCACGTACCATGATTCGAGCGTGACTAACATGGGGGAGCCAGTTTTTCTCCAGGCTTACAAATGGTTTGAATATAGTTTTCCGTCTGTTTGACTCATTATCATACCAAGTTTAAAGAGCCCAGGCTATCCTACTATTGAACCATAGATGACGAGGAATAATTAGACTTGTAACTTAGCAAAAGTTATTAGTGCTATGAGAAATGCAAACAGCCTCGTTTGAACTCGGGAAGCCGTGACCACAACCTACGAGGATTACCTTTACTCAACAAACGCCAATTTTCATAACCATTAGACGAAGCAAAGTATGTGCAATAGAATCACTGATATACTATCTGAAAATGTATTGGTATATAATATCAGAAATTTTAAGATCAATACTTATATTGTTATTCAGGGGAATATCCTCATCAGTGTTGATTTTATAATTACGTCTCGGTTGATCAATTTTTCAGACTTATTCAGACTTAAAAGTGTTTGGTTTGGTTTCTTTGTTTAATGGCATATAAACCTTCGGTGGTTATTTAATTCCAAAGACATTTTCCTACAAGAACAGTAGTGGTACTATTCAACCCATAGCTGGGGGATAAGGGGGTTTATAACTTTCCCAAGGGTATTTCCCCGAAAGTGAACGTAATAGCGCGACTGGAGTACGAACTCGCTTAATACGATTCTGCAGTCCAGTGCTTTTACCATTACACCACGAGGACACCCCCTGCTTAAAAGTGTAATATATTTGATTCTAATGATCTGGTTATTATGATAAAAGTTCGGCTTGTTCTTAACTCCGACTTCCTCATTGTGAGATAATCTCTATTTTCGTATGTATTCCAGGAGAATTTGTTAACACAGCAGAACGGAGGTGTTCGAACGAGAAGTTGAAACTTGAAGGCAGTTGTAAGTTTTCCATTGTCAGTTGTTGATATCTTCATGATTTCTTTTGCCTTCTTACAATTTTCTGCTGTGCGGCAGTCTACCAAAATGTTATCTGACTTGACAGCAGAGTCCCTGAATTCCTCCTTACGCAAAAAACAAACTAAACAAATCCATCTATTGAGATATACTATGAACACATCCGCAACGATTACGAGCTGGTTTCTTTTGTTTAACAGCATATAAAACTTTGTGGGTTATTTAATGCCAAATCCTTCCTTGTCGAAGAACAGCAGTTATACTATTTAATACGTAGCTGGGGGTTATAAATCGGTTCATACCTCTGCTGAGGATATTTGTTCGAAAGTGAATTTAGTAACGTGACTGGAGTTCGAACTCGCTTACTTCAAGGCCGGACGATTACGGGCACTAAAAAAGTAAATGCAACAACGGTTAATTATGCAGAGGCAACGACGATGTTACTAAAGAAAAAAATAAAAAGCTTCTCAATCAAAGCATGCGCGTGAATGGAGCCGTTGAAATGAGGACTACGTAATCAATAGTTTTCTGACAACGAGATCTTAACTGCAGCTGTGAGTTAGTCCGCTGTTACAATGATGAATGCAGATGTTTGTTCGTACCTGGCTAGAAGGCAAAGTAAATGATGTTGTCTATATGATTTTTTATTTTTTTTTTTTGCAGTGAACACTAGCTCTAAAAAACCGAAATGTTTTAAGCAGTATTTCTACTCTCATTTTCATAGGAATAGAAAGTTATTAATTTTGAATGTAAAAAAAAAAGTATGTGTTTACACAAGCCATCTATCACGAGCAGGATGTGATAAAAGGTCAAATTTTAGCGGATAAAAGATAGTTAAAATTCTGAATTTTCTATCTCCATGTTTGTTTTTGGGTATACCAATGCTAAAGAACCCACACAGCCCAACTATTTACCATTGCTAAGCGAAGAAGAGATAAAGTTATGCTTTTCCTTGTAAAATTAGCGTGGAGTGATGAGGAAACTACTTTAATATAATTTGAAAACGGTTCTCTACATTCATATTCTACAGTTGTTTTCATTTAAGAAAAGTTGGATGGCTGTATTTTATGGTACATAAGGCCTTGTAGGTTATTTAGTGTTAAGTCACGTTTATACATAAATCAAATATATGGGATTTGTAAGTCATAGTTTGTAGGTAACACTTTTTAAACGAGCCAGAGTTTATTTTTTTGCACACAGTTAATTAGTTTCAAGTATTCCTATCTAACTACCAATACTTTCATGTGGACAATGTTAAATGGTTCTACGTATTGCTATGTAACACTAATGATTTAATTCAACATTATTTAAACACAGTTAAACGTTTAAACGTATAATTTCTGATGGAATAAGATGTAGGTAATTTTATCTTTTTAAAAAGTTAAAATTAATTTGTTTGCATTAAGTATTGCTATTGTTTGCACACAGTTAAAGGATTTCAAATATTGCAATTGAACACTTATAATTCTATTAAACATTAATCCTTCTTTTGCATACAATTAAATGGTTACATGTACTGTTAGGTGCCCGTGGTGTAATGGTTATCGTCGTAGGAAATTGACACGGCGACACGAGTTCAAATCCTGGACGAGACTGATTGCATTTCACATAGCATTAATACCCTTGGGAAAGGTATGAATCCAACTATTCTCCCTCCAGCTATGGGTAAATAGTAGGGCGGACTGGGTTCTTCAGCCTTGGTGAGGCAACTAGTCTAGGAGAAGGAAAAATTTGAATTCAAACCTGTTAAACTCCGCTTAAAAAATTGACCTTGTGTCATATCCTGCCCGAGTGGAGGGGTTGGTAAATATGAGTAAATATGGTTAGGTAATACTAACAATTCAATTTATAATTACTCATTTTTTGGCACGGAGTTAAATGGCCAAACAGTTCAATTTAAGCAATAGATTGGATGCTGACAGGTACTACTATTCCGGAACAGAGTAGACCTGGTATTAATGGCAATGAAATGATACTTCCTGTTCCCCAAAGCTCGAAGACTGTAACCTCCTCTTTGGATGGTTTAATATTGTATCCAGGACACCCATTGATGTAAATGTCTTACCCCTCTGGAGAGCTACAGTCAGCATATTCTACAGCCCCAGTCAACTCGGAGAGTTAGCAAAGTATTGAGACTTTTTTCCTTTATTTAACCAAAGGTTAAAATTGCGTCGATGATTCTAGTTGGTCATCTTTACTGGACTTCGTGAGCACAAAGAAAAAGTCGCCTTTTATATATATGTATATATGATATAAACAGCAATATCTTTCGTTTCCTAGTGACAAGAGGAAATATCTTAGAATAAGTAGATTTTATTTTTCTGTAAGATTTGTATTAATTAGGTTGTATTTATTTTCATTTTTATTTTTTGATAATTAGAGAGAATTATAGGATTTTCTCTTAGAAAATGTCTTGAGTAATTCCAAATATCTGTCATAAAATTTGGCTCGGTAGATCTTTTATCCGCTTTTATATTAAAAAAAATAAAATGTTGAAAACCTATTTAATATGGCGTCAGGTTTATGAGATGTCAAGATCGAGAGATTATGAACTTTGAAAGATTCATTGCCAAGACGTAATAAAACTAATGCTTACTGAATGTAAATATTGAAATACGTTGAAAGGTTATATTAGCCAATGAACTGAAATACACACACACACACACACACACACACACACACACACACATATATATATATATATATATATATATATATATATATATATATATGTTTGCACGCAAGTTTATACACTAAACTACACTTCTACGACGAAGTTAGTTATTAAATTGTGCGTACGTGGCACAGAAGCTAAAGGTTGTTTACATTATCTGCTCTTCCTCAGTGCTAACTTATCACATAACTGAACTGGCTCGTCTCTGCAGAGCTCAGGTGAATTGACAGAAACCAGTGCCTTTAGAGTTTGTATTTATCCGTACCTCCCTCCAGGTAGGGTTTGACATGAAATTTCTTTTCATAGTAAGGATGACGCCAGGGGGTGGTCGCGAATGAGCCGAGACATCCACTGCTGTTAATAGGTTCAACCGGCCCGAAGGCCGGGAGCAAACCGATTATTACTTGTCATTGATTCATTTAGGGCAATGGGAATCTATATGTGCCAATCCTTGTCATTGATTGTCATCAATTCAATCGGTCAAAAAGGGCAAGTGTAATGTGAATTCATGCTTAACAATGCTTGTCGATGATTCAAGTTGGTCAAAAGGGCAAGTGAAATGGGCACTGAACTGGCCCAGAGGCTGAGTGAGTTGCTTGACCAGTAGTATACAACGTCGAAGCTTGAACTTCTGTGTGTATGGGAGCGTCTGAAGATCATGGTCAAGCGTAGAATCTCAGAAATTCCTTTTTTTTCTTTTTTCGTGCATATATTGACTTGATATTGGACTACAATGTAGACTATTCACTGTATATCTCAGAAACCATTTGAAGAGGCTAGAAATCATGCTGTAGTATGTTTTGCCATTTCTGACTACATATACTGAGATAGAGATATGATATAAGTACTGGTCGGTTGATTGGTTGGCTAGTAGGATTTTATGGCATATCAACGCTTATAGATTATTTAATGCCAAATCCTCTTCATACATATATACTAAATATACAGGATTTGGTTTAGTTGGGTTTTATGACACATGAACCATTAGAGGTCGTTTCGTGTTATATCTTCTTTATACATATATATTAAATATATAGGATTTGCTTTGGTGGGGTTTTATTACATATCAACCATTGTAGGTTATTTAATCCCAAATCTTCTTTATACATATATATCAAACATATAGGTTTGTTTTGGTTGGCTTTTATGGCATATCTACCATTGTTGGTGATCTAATGCAAAATTCTCTTTATACATATATATCAAATATATAGGATTTGGTTTGGTTGGGTTTTATGGCATAGCAACTATTGTTGGTTATATAATGCAAAATCCTCTTTACACTTATACATATATTAAATATACATGATTTGGTTTGGCTGCGTTTTATGGCGTAGCAACCATTGTTCATTATATAATGCAAAATCCTCTTTATACATATATACTAAATGTACAGAATTTCGTTTGGTTGAGTTTTATGACATAGCAACCATTGAATATTATTTAATGCCAAATACTCTTTATAAATGTCAAATATAAATGTGATTTGGTTTGGTTCGGTTTTATGATATAGCAACCATTGTCGGTTGATTAATTCGAATCCTCTTTAACCATATAAATATATTTAATTCGTTAACAACGTTTGTTCATAACATTAAAAAAAAGAGATAAATTTTTGCACAGTTAAATCGTTTTAAGTATTATAATGGAATACCAATAATTCATTTTTTCTCATGAATTAATAATTTCAAGCAGGAACAATTCAATTTACCATCACTCATTTGTTTGTTCACAGTTTATAGTACAATTCGCAAAATATTATAGAATCAGCACACGTTAATGATGTTCACGTTGTTGTGTGTTTGTTTTTTTCATTTTATTTGGCAGTAAATAAACAAATAACAGATAGGAAGACAAATATTTTCAATTTTATCTCTAAATATTTTGATTTGGTTCTCGAATTCTTATTCTATTGGCATAGCAAATTTAATGAGCAATTTAGTTCCAAAGCAGTTCTTATCGAAGAATCGAAGTGATACTGTTTAACTCAAAGCTGAAGAATAAAACGGTTCATACATTTATTATCGTTATCAGTCCAAAAATGAATGCTATTACGCAACATTAGTTTGAACTCGCTTACTACGATGTGCCAGTCCAGCACATTTTCCACTATTGCTGGGGAACTCTCTCGAAATGTCAGCTTGATAAAATATATCTTATACAAAGTAGATTTAAATCAGTTGTATCATTTTTATCAAGCCATGCAATGGAAAATATTATGGAATATTCCAATAGGGATGAAAAAATTATGAAATCAACTTGTAATTTACATTCCTATAAGAAATATCGGAAGACGTCTCGGTATGCAAATCGGTCTGTAGTTGAAATGCAATTCTTGCAGACCTCGACAATTAGTTGAGCATGCCTAACTTAAAAAACACGGTTTCAACAAAAGAACAACCAACTGAAGTTTAAAAAAAAACTCATTCGAAGCTATAGTACACATTGGAGTGTTCATGGCTGGGGAAAATATTTTAGGATTAACTTAATCAATTTAATCTAATTTGTTCAAAGTCAAAATTATGACGCAAGAAAATTCAGCTAAAAAATAAAAATATGGTTTGTGACTTATTTCTTATTAGTTTATTTATTGCTCAATAAAAAAGATGATCTAAGCACACGAATTTCATAATTTTCCTCGGGTAGGAAAATATTTTTGTATGCACAGATGATTGGAGACATTGTTCGACGTTACTCAGAATGGTTGATATTCCATCGTTAGCAGTTAGAAAAAAAAAAAAGAATTCTACATGTTGCGAAAGATTAGAAAATGAAAATTATATACTACTTGAAGAAGATCCCTGGAAAATTTGTTTTCAATATTTAAAGCTGTTTTTTTTTTGTGTGTGTGTGGACGTCCAATTCATATTTATGTATTCATAAAATCTCGCTAAATACATATAATTATCATTTTATTTGAAAACGATCGTTTCTTATCTTTTTACGCGGACACCGACGGGAAAAATAGGATGATTGTTTTCCTTGTTTAATGCCATATCAACCTTCCTGGGTCATATAATAACAAAACTATCCTTGTGGAGTTCCTGTGGTATTATGTCTAACGTGCTAGACTACTATCATAGTAAGAGTGTTGAAAATCCAGTTACCACATCACATCCACTTTGGGATCAATAATCATGGGAAATGTATGAAACCAATTAACCACACAGTTATTAGTTAAATAATACCGCAACTGTTTTCCAAAAGTGGTTGCGTCATTAAATAACCCGGAAATGTTGTTATGCTATTAAAGAAAGAAATATAGCTAAACAAAACAGCGGCGGTACTATTTAACCCAAAGCTGGGGGAATAATTGGTTTGGTTTGGTTTGGTTTGGTTTTATGTCATATCAACCAATGTAGATCATTTAATACAAAATCCTCATTACGCATATTTATCAAATATATATGATTCAATTTGGTTTGATTTTATGGTATATTTACCATTGAAGGTCATTTAATACTAAATCCTGTTTATATATATATATTAAATATATTTGATTTGGTTTGGTTGGGTTTTATGGCATATCAACCATTGTTGGTGACTTAATGACGAATCCTGTTTTTACATATGTATTACATATATGATTTGTGAACTTATATTGATCATCATCATGTCGTGCCGCTAGCATGGGTATCCCAGAACCTCTCTTGCTACTTCTCCCTATCGTTCATCGCCTTCGGAAGGTCTTCAGGGCTACATCCCGTATCCTCACATAGCTGCTGAATGTATGTTCGAGCTGGTCGTCCTGCTTTTGCCCGGCCATATGTGGGGGTCAATAGAAGTACATCACTTATGACCTCGTCCTTGCTTCTCCAGCAGTGTCCTGCGCATCTGGTTCGTCTAACTTGGATAGTTTTCGTGATGGGAGGCAGGAGGCCGTAGAGTTGGTGCCTTGTGGGGTGTTGCCGCCAGGACTTGTTCAATATTGCTCGCAGCATTCTTGTGTAATTGCCGTCTAGCTTCTTCTCCAGCCGTTTACTTAGCGTCCATGTAGTGCATCCATACAGCAGTATCGATACGACTGCTGCCTGGAAGAAACCGCGTTTCATTTTATCGGTCAGGTCTGATTTCCATATGATTCTGTTGATATATACACTGTTAAATGATCAAAAAATTTAATTAAGCGTAAATCAATAAAGTTAAAATGTTCCAAGTATTTTGATCTGACATCAGCTATTTGTTTGCGGGCAGTTAAATGACGAAACAAACAATTCAATTAAGTCATTTGTTTGCACTCAGTTGAAATATCAAAAAGTTCTATTTCACCCATAGATAGGACCATTTCAGGTGCTACCACTCAGGGGCTGAGTGGACCTGGGAGCGATGGCAATGAAGGGGTCCTCCACATTCCCCAAACTTACTATCAAATTGTTTAATGCCATATCCAGGACACACACGTTGAGGGAATCTTATTCCTCTGCAGAGAAGTAGTTAGTGTATTTTACATTTGGAGGCGGATAAGGGTTTCATAAACTTCCAAAGGATATTGCCCCAAACAAGTAACGTAATAGCGCGACTATTGTTTGCTCCGATGTCACAGTCTATCAGATTATCCACTTAGTTACGGTCACTATTTCTAGTCGACCTCTGTGTAACTTTATTGCAGAGTAAAATCAAACAAGATCCCTAATGTCAGATACGGGTATATGGGAGGTGCCAATGGTTATTGTCGTTGGAAATGGACACAGCGATACGAGTTCAAATCCTAGACGAGACTAATTGCATTTCACATTGCACAAATATCCTAGGGAAAAGTATGAATCCAAATATTCTCCCTCCAGCTATGGGTAAATAGTAGGGAAGACTGAGTCCTTCAGCCCTGGTTAGGCAACTAGTTTAGGAGAAGGAAAACTCTGAATTCAAACCTGTTAAACTCTTCTTAAAAATGACCTTGTGTCATATCCTGCCCGAGTGGAGGGGTTGGTAAATATGCATACGGGTATATGTGAGGGTCATTAAATAAATAACAATATTCTTTGACTGGGTAGGAACCTATTATATATACCAGGGTCATTTAATTAATTAAGGGAGCTTTTTGATCAGGTAGATACTTATTATAAATACAAGGATCATTCAATAAATAAGGATGATTCTTTGATTTAGTTGGGATCTGTTATATATACGAGGGTTATCCAATAAATAAAGATGATTCTTTTACTATATATATAAAAAACGTCATTCAACAAACAAGGATGATTCTTAGACTGAAGTGGGACCTATTATATACAGGGGTCTTTCACTAAACAAGGGACGTTTTTAGACTGAGGAAAGAATTAATGATATCATCATCATCATGTCGTGCTGTTAGCATGTATATCCCTGACGCTCTCTCGCCACTACTCCCTATCGTTCATTGCCTGAGGCAGGTCTTCGGGAAAACATCCCATATCCTCACATAGCTGCTGAATGTATGTTCGTGCTGGTCGTCCTGCTTTTGCACGGCCATGTGTGGAGGTCCATAAGAGTACATCTCTTATGAGTTCGTCCCTGCTTCTCCAGCAGTGTCCTGCATGTCTGGTTCGTCTAACTTGAATAGTTTTCGTGATAGGAGGCAGGTGGCCATACAGTTGGTGTCTTGTGGGGTGTTGCCGCCAGGACTTGTTCAAGATTGCTCGCAGCATTCTTGTGTAATTGCCGTCAAGAAAGAGAAATATAGAAGAAGGCGAAGAAAAGAAAATCGGAAAACGTCGAGAAAGAGAAAATACGGAAGAAGTCGAGAAAAAGAAAATCAGAAAACATCAAGAAAGAGAAATATAGAAGAAGACGAAGAAAAGAAAATCGGAAAACGTCGAGAAAGAGAAAATACAGAAGTCGAAAAAAAGAAAATCAGAAAACGTCAAGAAAGAGAAAATACAGAAGAAGTCGAGAAAAAGAAAAATCAGAAAACATCGAGAAAGAGAAAATACAGAAGTCGCGAAAAAGAAAATGAGAAAACGTCAAGAAAGAGAAAATACAGAAGAAGGCGAGAAAAAGAAAATCAGAAAACATCAAGAAAGAGAAATATAGAAGAAGGCGAAGAAAAGAAAATCGGAAAACGTCGAGAAAGAAAATGCAGAAGTCGCGAAAAAGAAAACCAGAAAACGTCAAGAAAGAGAAAATACAGAAGAAGGCGAAAAAAAGAAAATCAGAAAACATCAAGAAAGAGAAAATACAGAAGAAATGAAAGAAAAAATACTGAACATGAGAAAGAGAAACTACTAGAGTAAATGAGAAAGAGAAAATACAAAAGACGATGATTTGGCTTGCATTTTTGTAGTATGGAAGCGTGCATATTCTCTTTTCCTAATTAGCAGTACTGGAAAGGTCAGTGGATATTTTGGACTAATTACGTTATGTGCATTAGGCCTAGTTTGATGGCATATCATCCCTTGTATAGTTATTGAATAAAATTCTTTTTACTCAAGCAATTATATTTTTTCTTGAAGCAATTCCTATTTTATATAAATGTTCATTTGTTTGCAACTAGTTTTATCCTGTTTACCCAACCCCTCCGCCCAAGCAGGATATGACTCAATTTTTAAGCGGACTTTAACAGGTTTGAATTCAGAGTTTTCCTTCTCCTAGACTAGTTGTCTCACCAAGGCTTAAGAACCAGGTCTGTACTACTATTTACCCATAGCTGGAAGGAGAATAATTGGATTCATACCTTTCCCAAGGGTATTAGTGCTATGTGAAATGCAATCAGTCTCGTCCAGGATTTGAACTCGAGTCGCCGTGTTCATTTCCTACGACGATAACTATTACACCAAGGGTAAATAGTTTTATAATTTCAAGTATTACCATCTAATGGTTATGATTTGTAAATAGAAATATAATTTCAAGTATTCCGATCTAATATACCAAATGTGCACACAATAAAGTTGCAAGTGTTTAAAGCAATTATATTGTGTGAAAAAACTGTTAACGATAGGACTTTGTAAATAAACAATGAGTAAAGCAAAGTTGTTGACCTCAGTCGAAGGTGACCCGAAGACTACCTTTTCAATAGCTACTATACCCAAAGTGTAGGGGAGGGCTCTACTCCATTCCAAGGATTGCTCCACTTTACCCTTGATCCTTACCTTATAATGCTGAGTGTTAAGCAATGCGGCATCAAGTACCATTTTTTAAGTCTTTGGTATGACTCGACCTGGGATTGAACCCCGGTCTCCCGGACCATTGGCGAACTCTCTACTCATTAGGCCAATTTGCACTAATATACGATTTCAAAGTTTCCAATTGAATAAAAATAAATTTCGAAAAAACCTATTTCTCCCACAAGTAGGACCGTAACCAGTACAAGAGTGGTTCGAAAAGTGTCAAGCTTCACCCAGACAGAATATAACAGCTGAAGACTTTTATTGTTGCAACACTACCTCTTCTTCTGAAACAAAAAAAAAATCTCTCTCAGACTTTCCCATTTTTATAAGAAATGGTAGTCTTTTGACACTACAAAAATGTTCAGCTTTGCTCATATTTCCAGATCAGAATGGACATGGAATTAATGGCAAAAATGTGCTACTCCACATTGCATAAAGCAGCAGAATTGGAATCTCAACACAAGATGTATTTCGTGGAATACGCATGACTTACACTTTTTCACAGGGAGGTATTACCCATCCACTGAAGATATTCTACTTGTTTTAAGAGTGCATAGGTTCTTATAATTACCGATGTACACATTCATATTCACCTATAATCTAACTATACTATTTGTATACACACATATATATACATATATACACATACGAGGTGCCTTTAATAAGTTTTCAGACTTTTTTGTACAGGCATTTAAAATTGTCGTAGACTCTTGAAAATTCAGCATGTTATTGCTATACATCTTATGGGATGACTGACTATTTTTTATGATTTCATGTTCAAATGAACAGCTACAGCTGGAAATGGAATACACCCGACTATAGCCTGATTGTCACAGCAGGTGAATTTCAAAAATGCAATCTGGACGTGAGGACACTTTAGAAGAACGATATGCAATAAAATTCTGTTTTAAACTTGGAAAAAATGCCTCAGAAACCAGTGGAATGCTTCAGACTGCTTTTAGAGCATCCTGTATGAATCTTGTATGAACATTTTGAGTGGCATAAGAGATTCAAGGAAGGCATGGAGTCTGTGAGGGATGATGAGGGGTGTAGGAGAAGTAAGGAAGTCAGAACACCAGAGTTAATTGGCCAAATAAAGTAGTTCATGGATAAGGAGCGTCGTGTGTCTATAGAGACAATAGGTGCACAGTTTGATGTCAGTGTTGGAACTGTACACACAATGATTCGTATGGGACTGCAGGAGATTTGTGCGAAGTTTATCCCAAGGGTACTCAGAGAAGATCAGAAAGAAAGACGTTGTAATGACAGCAGGGAGATGAACGAGCTGATCAATTCAGATCCCTCAGTTCTTGATGCTCTCGTGATCTGCGATGAAAGCTGGATCTACTGCTATTACCCAGAGACCAAGAGGCAAAGTTCCCAGTGGAAGCATGCTGGCTCTCCCAGACCCAAGAAGGCCAGAAAGAGCAAATCCTACCACAAACGTTAGATGATCCCCTGTTTTGAAAGCACTGGCATGATCCACATGCACTGGGCAGACAGGAATACTATGTTGAGGTTTTACGGAAGTTCAGGAAGAGATTCCGTTGGAAGAGGCCAGCACTCTTCAAATCGGGTCAGTGGCATTTCCACTAGGACAATGCACAAGTCCACAACTCCATCCTCGTCACAGACAATATGACCAAGATTGGCACCAAGACAGTTCCTCAGCCTCCCTATAGTCCAGAACTTGCTCCCTGTGACTTATGGTTATTCCCTAAGCTCAGATGCTGTCGTTATGAGAAATTCAGGAGATGAAAGAGGCTGTGACGAAGGTCATTGACACGCTCACACAAGAGGACTTCCATGGGGCTTTCCAGAAGTTGTTGGAACGATACAACAAGTGCATTGCAACTGGAGGAGATTACTTTGAAGGGGACTTGAATTTCATGTGTGTAATATCAATAAAAGTGTCCATACGAAAAAAGTCTGGAAACTTATTTAATGAGCCTTGTAAGTTTAAAAAAGATTTGAGGACTGAGTTTATCTGTCGACGCCCGAGGCGAACCTAAATAGGAATACTATGTGAACCAAGCAATTTTTATGATGCCAACGTATAAGTCTACGTTTACGCATTCCCCTACCCTCAATTATAAAATAACTTACATGCTGGAAAGTTGATAAAATATCTGTAAGTTTACGGAATATATATTTAGAAAGTTGCAAGCTTATTTTCTATCTGTTGATATATCAGAATTATATGATTAAATCATTATTTTTTTGAAGATTTTCCTTTGGCGTTACCTGGTATCGAATCTAGACCATATATATGCGTATGGACACTGGATGAAGTCTAGTCAACCATAGTCGAGGATAACCCGAAGGCTCCCTTTTCGATAGCTACTACACCAAAGACCTAAAAAAATTGATGGATGACAGAGAGTATGGCGGTGTCAGCACAATCTATATATAAATATTGAATTACTATAACCAGAATATGTGGCAAGTTCTGGACGAGACATACTGAACAACTGGACAGCAGTTTCGACTTTATATCTCATTAGCAGTGTATAACATGATCTGCTCCCGCTGGAGATCGAGCCAGTGACCACAAAGTGCTAAGCTGAAACTCAACCAATGACCCACCAGTCCACATCGCAGACAAGAAATCCCAAAATAACTAGTCATGGTAAATGTGGGGCCAATTAACCTGGCGTGTCTTGTCGTTACATCTGTACTCTTATAGATTACACGGTCACCTTTATTAAGACTAGTTAATTTGGCATCACTTGTGTGCGATATGGACCAGTAGCTCAATGATAGAGTTTCGACTGAGCATTTTGTGACCGCTGGTTCGATCTCCACTGGGGCAGATCTTGGTATCTACAGGTGATAAAAACTAAAACAGTCGAAACAGCTGTCCTGTTGTTCCGGATATTGCGCACAGTGTTTTCCGTATTTTCTGATGATGGTAATTCAATATAAATAGGATTATTCTTTTTAAAAATAAGATTTAAGCATATATACATAAGTAGGACAGTTTTTGATTTTTTTAAAAACTCATACATACGTATATATATATATATGTGTGTGTGTGTGTGTGTGTAATTAAGAGAGTGGATATATTGTTAATTATTCTTTATGTCAGTGGATATGAATCCCTCAGGCGTCTCTTTATCGACACACACACACACACACATATATATATATATATATATATATATATACTATCCACTTCCTAAGATTGGGATGCGACACAAGATCTACTTTTTAGTAGCGCTTAACAGGTTTAAATTCTGAGTTTTCCTTTTCCTAAACCGGTTGTTATACCAAGGTAAAAGAATCCAGTCTGCCATACTATTTGGCCGTAGATTGAAAGAGAATTGTAGAATCCCTACCGTTCCCAATGCTATAAGAACAATCTGAAAAGCAAACAGCCACGATCAGATTTTGAACTTGGATCACCGTGTCCATTTCCATGGACGATAACCATTACACCACGAGCAATTCTCTCCTCCCCATCTCTCTCTCTCTCTCTCAGTATGTATGTATGTATATATCTATATGCATGAATATATATATATATATATATACACACTCACTTAGAAAGTATACGTTTCGAAATTTAAAGTCAAGTAAATTTACAATCACCCCTAAACGTCCTTGGGAAACAGATTGGTAATATGCTAAACGAAAATCATGAAATGGATGAATAATTGCATTTTATTTACTTTTCATATAGTAAGTAGCCGGTTTGGCACCAGCAAAAAAACCATATTGTCACGAAAAATGGCCAAACGCCCGTGGCATGTTAAACAAGAGATTCATTAGGTCAGAGAGTAATTTGATTTTTGATACACAAAAGTGTGTCTTACGTATAGTTTTACTGAATGCCTCAGGATAAGTTCAGAGGTTAATCAAATGGGTTTAACATCATTATCTAGAAGATCCTATTTACCCAACCCCTCCGCTCGGGCAGGATATGACACAAGGTCAATTTTTAAGCGGAGTTTGACAGGTTTGAATTCAGAGTTTTCCTTCTCCTAGACTAGTTGCCTCACCAAGGCTGAAGAACCTAGTCTGTCCTACTATTTACCCATAGCTGGAGGGAGAATAATTGGATTCATACCTTTCCCAAGGGTATTAGTGCTATGTGAAGTGCAATCAGTCTCGTCCAGGATTTGAACTCGAGTCGCCGTGTCCAATTCCTGCGACGATAACAATTACACCACGGGCACCTCCAAATGGATCATTATCTAGAAGATAAACATCAACTCACTATAAAAAGTTTTGTCTTTCTTTCTTTTTCTTTTTTTTTTACTGTCGAAAAATATCATTCTTTTGGACGAGATACAACTAGCAAAACGCAATGATTATTTTTTTAGAGCTTGATTTATCATTCGAATTCAAAACTATTCCCAATATCAAAATACAAAAGACATTTTCTTCTAAATCAAAGATCCATTGATTTTTATTTATCATCATTATCATCATGAACTCCAAATGACTGTCGGGATTCCCTTCTCTCTCTCTCTCCCCTTCTCTCTCTCTCTCTCTCTCTCTCTCACACACACACACACACACACTCGCTCTTTGTCTCTTTGGTCTATCGTTCCTGGCATGTCCTCTAATCTGTATCCGATATCTGCACCGAATTGATCAAAGTAAGTCTTCGCAAACAAGCCAACACTGTTGGGTCCATGCATAGGAGTCCAAAGAAAGACACATTTATACATGTCTTTTTCGTTTTACTTGGATTGTATGCTTAATGAGAGGAAGGTAGCTGTATAGCTACAGTTTTGTGGGGTGCTGCTTCTAGGATTTGATCAAAATAGCACGTGGCGTGCTTGAGTAGTTCCCCTATGATTTTTCTCAAAAGGCTTTCGTTAGGGACTTTTTGGTGCAGCCATACAATAGTCCTAACAACGCTACAGCTAGGAAGAATTCCCGTTTTATTTCATCAGAAGATTTTATTTCCAATTGTTCGATAACTGGTTGATTGGAGTTCATAGGTTTCCTATACAAGTGTTGACATTGTTTTCAGTCGACGAGATATTACAACCGAGTTTTGTGAAACGATCGACTTATTCCAGAAGCTTGACATTTAATAAGGGAATAGCTCATTCTGCTTTCAAAAACATTAACATTTATTATATTCATATTTACCAACCCCTCCGCCCGAGCAGGATATGACACAAGGTCAATTTTTAAGCGGAGTTTAACAGGTTTGAATTCAGAGTTTTCCGTCTCCTAGACTAGTTGCCTCACCAAGGCTGAAGAACCTAGTCTGCCTTACAATTTACCCATATCTGGAGGGAGAATAACTGGATTCATACTTTTCCCAAGGGTATTAGTGCTATGTGAAATGCAATCAGTCTCGTCCAGGACTTGAACTCGTGTCACCGTGTCCATTTCCTACGACGATAACCATTACACCACGGGCACATTTATTATATTAGGTGTTAAAAATAAAATCGAAACGGATATCATCATCATCATCATCATGTCTTGCTGGTATCACGTATATCCCTGAGCCTCTCTCGCCACTTTTCCCTATCGTTCATCGCCTCAGGCAGGTCTTCTGGACAACATCCCGTATTCTCACATAGTTGCTGAATGTATGTTCGTGCTGGTCGTCCTGCTTTTGCCCGGCCATGTGTGGGGGCCCACAAGAGTATATCACTTATGAGTTCGTCCCTGCTTCTCCAGCAGTGTCCTGCGTGTCTGGTTCGTCTAACTTGAATAGTTTTCGTGATAGGAGGCAGGTGGCCCTACAGTTGGTGTCTTGTGGGGTGTTGCCGCCAGGACTTGTTCAAGATTGCTCGCAGCATTCGTGTGTAATTGCCGTCTAGCTTCTTCTCCAGCCGTTTTGTTAGAGTCCATGTATTGCATCCATATAGCAGTATCGATGCGACCGCGGCCTGGAAGAAACTGCGTTTCATTTTATCGGTTAGGTCTGACTTCCATATAATCGATAGCCTATTGATAGCTGTCCATGCTTTCGTTAACCTCGTGTCGATGTCCTTTTCGGTTGATGCGACGCTGCTTCCTAGGTAAGTGAATTTGTGTACTAGTTTAGGAGGGGTTCCGTCTAGAGTGGTGATGTCCCCCGTTTGATTATAGCACATATATTCCGTTTTGTGTGCATTGACATAGAGGCCTATGCCTGCGGCTGCTCGTTCCAAACTATGCAGTAGTGTTTCGGCTTTGTCGGGTGTATTTGCCAGTATCGCTATGTCATCGGCGTAGTCGGCATCGGTAATTGTTGTTGCGGGGTACCTTCTGCTCCTTTTCTTTGTCAGCTCGAAGCCACTCTCACTGATTTTGTCGATCGATGTTCTGAATGCGTAGTCTAGACAAATGATAAAGAGGTACGGAGCCAGCGTGTCCCCTTGTAGTACTCCTGCTACAATGTCGAAGTATTCTGTGTCTCCATCTGGTGATCGTACTTTTACTTTGGTGTTTCTATAGAGAATCGTTATTGCTGCTACGGTTTCTTTTGGTATGCCGTACGCTAGTAGGATTTGTTCAATCTTTCCTCTGTGAATGGAATCAAAGGCCTGGGTAAAGTCGACAAATATTAATGTCGCTTAGAGGTTTTTTGCCCGTACACCTTCAAGGATTCTACGGATGGTTAATATTTGTGAGGTCATGGATCTATTTCTTCGGAAGCCATTTTGGTTTTTCCTAAGTATGTTGTCGATTTTGGGTTCTATGCGGTTTCGTAGTAGGGCATTGTAGATTTTTGCTGCTATGGATGTAAGAAACGGATATAATAAGACAATATTCATCAACAAACTTTACAACACCGAATCTCAGCAAACAAATAATGAAATTATTTGAAAATGATAAGGTAATAACAAGTTTCGTACCTGAACTAAGAAGTCGTATGATTTGAATTAACATTGAATTGACAGACAGATAGGACATATCGCGCTGTGGATGAGACATTTAGTATGAAGGTACTTATGATTTGATTTGCAAGTTATTTAATAGCATATAAACCTTCTCGGATTGTTTAAATCCAAATCTATCCTTTTAGAAGGACAGTAAAAGTAAGTTGACGACCGTAGTTGAGGTAACCAGAAGGCTCCCTTTTCAATAGCTACAAGACCAAGGTGTAGGGGAGGGCGCTACTCCTTTCCTTGGATTGCCCCACTTTACCCTTAATACGTACCTTATATCGCTGAGCTTTAAGCAAGGAGGTATCAAGTACCATTTTAAAAGTCTTTGGTGTGACGCGACCTGGGATTAAACCCAGGTCTCCAGGACCATTGGCGGACACTCGACCCACTAGGCCAATGAGCCGGTAGAAGGACAGTAGTGGAACCATTTAAACCATATATGGGAGGATAGGGGGTTCATACCTTTCCCAAGGGTATTTGTCCGAAGGTGAACGAAAGAGCGCGACTAGAGTTCGAACTCACGTTCTACGATACAGCAGTTCAGTATTTTAACCATTACACCACGAGGATACCCCCCCCCCGGTGCTTGGGAGCGAAATTATCTGGAGCTTGCAAGTTCAATCCCAACATCAGGTAAGAATAACAAGGATTACTTTCTATAACTTGTAACATTTGTACCTTGTCAGGGTTAAGAGAATTGGTACAATTGGTACAATTAAAGACAAGTACAAAAATTCGGAACGGACCCGACTCTGGAAGACCAGATAAGGATTTATAAGACAAAAAAAACTATCCTTGATCGCCATTCGGGGCCCGTGGCGCAGTTGATATAGGCGTTGAGTCTCTACGGTTCCAGGTGAGCATTGTCAGAAGATAGCGGTTTCAAATCGTCAAAAACGTGGTGCGATAGACAACAACTATGGAAGGCAGTAATTACTGGGGATACGGTTACAAGACTCAGCATTCCTATCCGAGGTCGCGGTAAAATCACCTGAAGAATGCCAGAGGTGAAATTTGGCCGAAACGTAGTGAAAGAAGAAACAACACAAAAATAAGAAAATAAATTTTTTTAAAAAAAATACCAAGATGAGGACAAAAAGTCCGCAATAAATAAAAATTAATTCTCAGATTAAGAAGCCTCATCTCAAAATGATTCCAATTAAAGAGAAGAATTGGTACAGTCTACCCCTGTTGCTCAAATAAAGGGTTCAGTTTCAGATTCTGTGAGGTGTCTCGAGTTCGTCATGGAAAACCTGAAGAAGCCCGAAGGACATATCAAACGAAACGTTGTGATTGTAACTATAGATATGAGGTCAATCGTCCGAATATTCTAATTAAGAATAATTATCAAGCTTTCTCTTTAGACAATTTAAGATAGATAGATGCAAGAACAAGTGTACGTCCACTGTAAAAGACATATATGCAGATAGATAGGCAGAAAAAAAAAAAACGATAGATATGAATAGTTAGGTAGGAACAGTGAAATAGGCTGAGATACGAATATACATACACTCAACATATTAGGCATATACATATTGGTCTAACATGTTGAGTGTTCATCAATGGTCCGGGACACCGGGGTTCAATCCCAAGTTAAGTAATACCAAACATTCAAAAATGCTAGTTGATGTCGATTGTATAACACTTAGCATTTTAAGGTACTGATCAACGGTAAAATGGATCAACCCAAAGAATGGGTTAGCGCCCTTCCCTACACCTTGGTGTAGTAGCTATCGAAAAGGGAGCCAACGGGTTGCCCTTGACAATGGTCGCCAACTTCACTTTTTTTATTTCTCAAGAAATGGGATCGAAAATTCTATCGTATGAGAGACAGACAGGGACAGGAAGACGAAGACATACGGAGGACTTGAAGGACCTGAATGGAGTGGTGCCCTTCCCTACACCTTGGTGTAGTAGCTATCGAAAAGGCAGTCAATGGATCGCCCAAGATAACGGTCGCCAACTTTTGTATCTATATATCGAGAGAAAGAAATAGAGATGGAACGAGAGATGAATGGATATATTTGAAATTTACGGATTCGTATATATTGAAAGACAATTTAATTGACTAAGACAAAGACTCGTTCATAGACCGATGAACAGAAATTGATAGTCATAAAGAGTTCAGTTAAAAGGTTGGACTGGAACACGCATATATATATATATATATATATATATATATATATATAAGAATTATTTGGTCCAGTTAAACCAGAGTTGGGAGTAATTCCATCAGGACAAGAAAACTTTCATGAGTAAATATTTAAATTTTCCTGGTAAAGAGCTCATTGTAACAGACATTACAGAGCAATAAATTCTTTGAGAAAAACAACAAACCGGTCACGATAGGATTGTAAATTTATTTTTATCCTGTTACTCGTCTTTGAAAATTTCGAAAACACGAAAAAAAATGAACAGGACTTCTTCAGATCCTATAGATAAAAAAAAAACTAACATATATATATATATATATATATATATATATATATATATATATATATATATATATATATATTGTACAAATGCTGTTCAAAAAGATGTTTAGCTTTACGTGGAAAGTAGAGTCATTATTTAACATTTTGTTGTGGCAAGCCAGCACTGTAGATCTAGTAAAACTAATTCAGATTTCAGTCTTAATTTCTCTGCGGGTGAGGCACATACGACAAATCAAAAATCTCTTTGAGGCTTAGAACCTTTTAAACGACACTAGCATGTATATATATATATATATATATATATATAGAGAGAGAGAGAGAGAGAAAAGAGAGAAGAGGCATAGGGAGAGAGGGAGAGAGAGAGAGAGAGAGAGTCAGTGAGAGAAAAGACATATGTACACAAGAATATGTAGACATATTAAAATAAGCTAATACGAAGTCACACAAACAAATATATAGAAAAAGAATCAGATAGATAGATAGATAGATACGAAGGGGTTGAGAGCGATGTAAAATGTACAAAACAGAAATCATTGGAGATATTGGAATCGCCTAATATAGAGACATACAAATCAATAAGAAAAAAATGACATAGATAGATAGAAAGATAGATAGATGCAAACGCTGCAGAATTGGAAGACACGAACAGCATCAGATAGACAAATCAGTAAATGGATAAGCAGGTAAGTGGACAGATAAAAAGAAAATCGGTATTGGTGGTGGATTAAATGTATAATCGCTATTTCGGTGCCATTCACCTTCGTCTCTATGGGAGATGTTTCAATTAACATGGCATTGTGGGTTGTCTGTCTCGAAAAGAATAATGGTGCCGCCTGCAGTTGTGTCTCAGCTGGGGGTTGGGCAGAGCAGTGTTAAACAAGTCTTTTCATTTAAGATCGGCCTTACTTTATTTATTTAGTTATTATTTAATTTCTTTCGAATCTATTTTCCTTTTTATTTTTTTTATTTTTTTCATCTTACCATATTGACTGGAATTATTATATACATTTTCTAAGGTAACCATTTTTTTTTAAAATTGAGAAATATTGCAATTTTGTCGGGGAATTTCTACATGTTTGGTTTTATATTGCAAAGTAATTCAGAAAAGTAACAAAAAAATATTTTACCTCTTTTTTCATTTGACAAATAGGATTTACAGTTTTTTTTTTAAATCTTATTCTTTAAAAAATCGATGTTTTATTGATGTGATAACGATTGGTCTTAATAATGGCGATGGTTTCAATAGGAAACACGAGTTAGGAATAATAATAAAAAAAAACAAAAACAAACAGAATTTTAAAGCATTACTGAATTTTGAAAGAATTACGAAGAAGTAAATTATAAGAGAGTTAGCTTGATAGATAGATAGATAGATAGATAGATACGCATCGGATAGATAGATAGATAGATAGATACGCATTGGATAGATAGATAGATATATAGATAGATAGATTGATACGCATTGGATAGATAGATAGATATATAGACATTGGATAAGATAGACAGACAGATAGATACGCATAGGACAAGATAGATAGATAGATAGATAGATAGATAGATAGATAGATAGATAGATAGATAAATACGCATCGGATAGATAGATAGATAGATAGATATATAGACATTGGATAAGATAGACAGACAGATAGATACGCATAGGACAAGATAGATAGATAGATAGATATACATTGGATAAGATAGACAGACAGATAGATACGCATAGGACAAGATAGATAGATAGATAGATACGCATTGGATAGATAGATAGATAGATAGATAGATAGATAGATAGATAGATAGATAGATACGCATCGGATAGATAGATAGATAGATAGACATTGGATAAGATAGACAGACAGATAGATACGCATAGGACAAGATAGATAGATAGATAGATACGCATCGGATAGATAGATAGATAGATAGATAGATAGATAGATATACATTGGATAAGATAGACAGACAGACAGATACGCATAGGACAAGATAGATAGATAGATACGCATTGGATAGATAGATAGATAGATAGATAGATAGATAGACATTGGATAAGATAGACAGACAGATAGATACGCATAGGACAAGATAGATAGATAGATAGATACGCATCGGATAGATAGATAGATAGATAGATAGATGGATAGATATATAGACATTGGATAAGATAGATAGACAGATAGATACGCATTGGACAAGATAGATAGATAGATAGATAGATAGATAGATAGATAGATAGATAAAAAAAATATTAAAATATAATATATTGGAAATACATGGACATATTAAAGAAATTTTAAGATAGAATATAATTTGCAATATAAAAAGATTTTAAGAAATAAGATTTGCAGGAATGTGAATGACACTAAAGCGAAGTTTAGTATTTAACAGGGCAATGTTTTTAGGGGGCTTTAGTGTGCCATTAACAGTAATTCAAACAGTAAATTTAAACAGTAAGTTTAAACAGTAAGTTCTGCAGATTTTTAGTTCGGATGCTGATTCGAAAAGACAACACAGACAATAAAGTTTTTAAAAGGGAATTTAATCAAAAGAAACGAGAAAGAAAGGGAAAAAAAAGATAAAGTGTTGCAAATTTTAGCACAATTTCCTGGAAATTTATCCAAAGGAGTGTCCAGGAAGCAAATCTGTTTGAATTTGAGTATTTTTCTTTTCTATATTTGTTTCATCGAAAAGTTTCAGAGTTCATTAAATTTCGAGTCTTTTTTAAGGTTATTTTCCGCTGAATTCTCGGTTGAACTTCAGTAGTCAACTTTCGTTTATTTTACTTTTATTTCTTGGGGAGCTCCATTCAAGAAGCGACTGATGAAACCCATCTGCTGGCTTAAGTTTTCGTGCCCACTGATCGAGTCCCCGAATTCGTACTGAGGGTTTAATAGTAGTTTGACAAAAGGAGGAAGTCATTTTTTGGTGAAGCAATATCAAGGATTGTTACTCTCTTTTCCACTCAGGCCAAAAAAAGTGCAGCACGTGATCAGCTTAATTCTTTCTTAGAAATAATTTTTTATAATATAGATATTTATAAACACACACAGATACACACACACACACACACACACACACACACACACACACACACACATATATATATATTGTTTGTTTGTTTGTTAGGGTTTATGGCATATCAACCTTTGTAGGTTATTTAATGCCAAATCCATTTTTATACAAATAAACAGTTCTATTTCAAACAATTAAGTTTAACATAAGTACACAAGGTAATTGTCAAAAACATTTCTATTTCAAGCTATTCAGTTTCGTCAAACAGTTCTATTTCAAACCATTCATTATAGTATAGGTATAGTTTTGTTTGCTCACAGTTAAGTCTCAAAACAGTTCTGTTTCAAATAATTCAATTTAGCGTAAATACAGTTTCAATGTTAAAAACCGTTCTATTTCAAACAATTCAGTTTCGCATACAAAAACAGTTCCATTTCAAACGATTCAGTTTAACATAAGTACGTAGATTAAATGTCAACACAGTTCTTCTTAAAGCAATTCTGTTTAGCATAAGTTCGCTGTTTAGTTCTATTTGACTCATAAATAGGACCCTACCAGGTGCTACCACTCCGCGCCTGGGTGGACCTGGGAGTGACGACATTGGATGGAGGACTCTGCATTCCCTAAAGCTCCAGTATTACTGGAATCTCACCGTCAGGTTGTTTAGTGTATTATACCGGATACTCGTTGGTGTGCGGTCTTAGCCCTCTGCAGAGGTGCAGTCGGTGTATTCTACAGCCCCAGCAGTCTGGGCAGATTAAACATATAAGAACTGCAAATAAAAGTATTTGCATAAAAATAATGTTTGATACTATTATATCAAAGGAGTTATAAATCTTTATAATAGGATAATTATGGCCACTATAAGATCGTTTATTTTAACTTGCATGCGTTTCAGATAAATTTCAGGTGGTAAATTTAAAAAGAAATAGCTAATCAAGGTTCTAATGGATTGAGTCATAATTTTATCCAGTTTAGTAAAATATAAATTATTCCTGATTAACTTACCAATAAATAGATTTCAATCAATGAAATATTTGCTATTTTTTCAGTAACCTTTTGCCATTAATCAGAAAGTAAAATTCAACTGGTTTGGGGCTTAATAACTTTTACACAAAGATTTTCACCTTAACGTCTTGAGGATTTTTTATAATTCAGAATATTTTTTAGAAAACGAAAAAAATGAAAAAAAAAAGATAGTTCAAGATTTGGTGAATACGGCGGATGGGGTAGAAGAGTCCAGCCTAAATCCAATATTTCATGTGAATCTTGCTGAATATACATTAAATGGGAACAGCTAAACGTTCCTCCAATTGACACGTGCAGGATGTTTTCTTTGATGTTCATGCTCACGTCGCAGCTTTTGAGAGTACAAGTTTGTATTGCATGTCTGATATCAGTTTAACAATGAATTATATTACGTTGAACCATCTTTGAGTTAAGCTGCGGAAATTCCTCTTGGTCAATCCACTGCCTTTTGAATTCCGCATTGTTATAAAAGACTAATTTTTTTGTCAGGCCCAGTCAGCTAGGGCTGCAGGATTCATCGACTGCATCTCTGCATAGGGGGAAAACTCGCCCAATGAGTAACCTGATTATAACACTAAACAATTTGATCTGGATGCTTCAGTAATGCTGGAGATTTGGAGAATGCGGAGTATTTTTTCATTTCCATTGCTTTCACGTCCACTTTAGTTGGTTGGTTGTGTTTTATGGCATATCAACCTTTGTATGTTATTTAACGCCAAATTCTGTTATATGTATACACATTCGGCCGAAGATTTGGAAACGAATTCTTACTAGGTAACATTTTTGATTAGCCAAATTTCATTTGTTTGCACGAGATTAACCAATTTCAATTCGTCATATTTTTTGGTACAACCCTGTCTCTCTCAAGAAGGACTGAACGTCATCTAGTTTGACGTTTTTGAACGGATCGATTAGACTATTCACTTTGAAAAAATCGCTTTCTGGCGACAGCGGAAGCTCTACATTCAATTAGAAAGTGTCTAACGGTGCAAGTCGACTGACAGGTCAAACACTGTGGTTGTGGTCCCTGTTTCAGTATGAAAGACGTCCACTCTGATCCGCATTGGTAGCACCTGATAAGGCCCTATCTATTGGTCAAATAGAACTAAGCTGTGGGATTACGCTAAACGGAATTATTTATCTCTCAGTGAATTATCAACAAATCAAAATTTTGAAAACCAGGTTCGGAATTGGCGGTCAGAAAGGATATTAAAAATTTCTCTTAGCTGTTTCGGCTCGTTTTTGTTAAATTCTCACAACTTTAGAGGTCGAATAGTGTCACTGGGTTCCTCCATGGGGCGTGAGATCATAGATTAAATTATGATGCACATTACTGAAATGAGAATGACCGATGACGGCACCCTTTAATCTAGTACTTTCCGGTTGCTTTTAAAACATTGGCAGCTTAAAATGAGTCGTCAAAACTTACTTTTAAAAAAAGGAAAATTATTTATCACTCAACACAATATTTAATCGTATGGTACATTGCATTGGTCTAATGAGTAGAGTATTCGCCAATGGTAAGAGAGGCCGGGGTTCAATCCCAGGTCGAGTCATAGCACATACTCAAAAATGGTACTTGATGCCGCCTTGCTTTACACTCAGCATTATAAGGTAAAGATCAAGAGTAAAGTGGAGCAATCCAGGGAATGGCGTGACGCCTTTCCCTACACCTCGGTGTGGTAGCTATTGAAAAGGGAGCCTTTGGGTTGCCCTCGACTAAGGTCACCTTCTTTACATACTTATATTCCCGAAATCATACATTATTACACATAATATTTACACAAAAATTTATTTTCAATTCTAAAAAGAAAGTGAATTATGTGACTATTCATGGTCAGGTCGTAAATGATACAGAAGATATGTCTTAACATTTCTACATGTAGATATTATTTCGCATAATTTGTTCAGGAATTTGTTTTCCGTATATTCTACGATGCATAAGATTTCTTTTACATTAAAAAACTGGATTCGTAGTTATCTTTATTAGCCAGAGATTTTGCCACGATATACCACTTTATCAAGGGAGATTGACTCGTTATATCGTTTTCATGATACACTTGCATAGAACATCTTCTGTTAATGAAACTAAGATTATGATTGTACCATCTATTTTTTCCAATTCAGTTCAGTGGCACCGAGGTGCAGCCCACCACATTATATATATATATATATATATATATATATATATATATATATATATATATATATATATATATATATATATATAAGGCGCTGTTGACTCTGAGCCAACCCTATTCACACACACACATAAACACACACATGTATATATATATATATATATATATATATATATATATATATATGTATAATGAAAAAAAAAATATTCACGTAATATATATATATATATATATATATGTGTGTGTGTGTGTGTGTGTGTGTGTGCCTACGAATATTTTTATCCGATCATCATCAGGGTATTACTTTATTTTGTTTACAAGTAAAAATGAAAAAAAAAAGAAATGAAAAAAAAACGTCAAGTTATCACGTTTTCGTTTCGTTCATAACCGACGTCAGTTGAGTTTTCGAAAATTTGAAAAATAAGTTATTTCATCTTTGACTATTTTGTGAGTCTATGAAATAAGAAAATTATTGAATTTCATTTCAATTGAAATTAGAATAAAACTAATTTATATAAGGGATATTTTATCAATTTACAGCAAATTCAACCCAAGAAAGGGATAAATTAAAAGAACATGGTCTTGGTTTAATTATATTACGAATAGAAATTATGCCATATTCTACAATGTTTTTGTGTTGATTGCTATGTATTTTAATTATCATTTTGGAATCTTTAAAACTTATGATTTGTTTCTAAATTATATTCAACAAAAGCATTGTGTTAAACATCTAATTATTAAATTTTTGGTTATGCTCATATGTACTTATTTTGATAGTTCTAGAAGCTTCAACAACGTAGACTTTGTTAAAGTTAGAATACAGGATAATATATTCCATCATCATCATCATGTCGCGTTGCCAACACGTATCTCCCTGACCCTCTTTTGCAACCCGTCTCTATCGCTTATTTTTCCCGGTTTGGTCTTCAAGGCTACATCCTGTATCGGCATATACCAGTTGTATATTGGTTCTAGCTGGTCGTCCTACCTTAGCTCGTCCATGTGAAGGGGTCCACACGAGTAAATCACTTATGAGTTCGTCCTTACTTCTCCAGCAGTGTCTTGCATGTCTGGTTCGTCTAACTTTGATATTTTCCGTGATGGGTGGTTGGTGGCTGTATAGCTGCTGCTTTGTTGGGTGTTGCCTCCAGGACTTGTTTAATACTGTTCACAGCATTGTAGGTAATATTTCGATGGCTGTGTTTTTATTCTCAGATATAGAACCCACCATTTTAGATGAGTAGCCGTAGTTCTCCGATTAAACTATTTGATCCTGGCCATTTTCCTGGAGAATTCTTATGCCCATAGATATGTCTATTTTTTTTATTATTGTTATTTTTATTATTAATTATATTCCTAATTTTTTAAAAAAGTGTTTGAATAGTTCGAATATCCAGATTGTTTATTCTTTCGACTGTATATGAGCGCACAAAACTGAATATATGTGTTACAACCAAACGGGCAACATTACCACACTAGACGGAGCCTCTCTGAGGCTAGTGGACAAATTCACCTACCTAGGAAGTAGCGTCTCATCAACCGAAAACGACATCGACACACGACTGACGAAAGCATGGACGGCTATAGATAGGCTCTCAATCATATGGAAATCAGACCTGACCGATGAAATGAAGCGCAGTTTCTTCCAGGCAGCGGTTGTATCAATACTGCTATATGGATGCACTACATGGACGCTAACTAAACGGCTGGAAAAGAAACTTGACGGCAACTACACAAGAATGTTGAAAGCAATATTGAACAAGTCCTGGCGACAACACCCCACGAGACACCAACTGTACGGCCACTTGCCTCCTATCACGAAAACTATACAGGTAAGACGAGCCAGACACGCCGGACACTGCTGGAGAAGCAAGGACGAGCTCGTAAGTGACGCACTCCTATGGACCCCCACATATGGCCAAGCAAGAGCAGGACGACCAGCCCGAACTTACATATAGCAGCTATGTGAGGACACGGGATGTAACCCAGAAGACCTGCCGGAGGCGATGAATGATTGGGAGAAGTGGCGAGAGATGGTCAGGGATATCCGTGCTGGCGGCATGATATATATATATATATAGAGAGAGATAGATAGATAGATAGATAGATAGATAGATAGATCTTTGTAAATAATTATTTTTTGATTTTATTTCTAATCATGTTGTTATTATAGTTTGTTTGTTTGTTTATTTTATTTTTAGAGATCTTATTTTAGTCCGTGCGATTAAAGACATGGATATAGGAAGTTGTGCAAAGTGATTTCCAATGGAATTGTATTAGTGATCTAAAATAGCTGGGGCTATATACCCAAAGGGCTCTTAGATAAAAATAAACTATAATTACTCTAATTTTATTTTGAAATTTCAATTTTTCTCCATATTTGGTCAGAGTGCTTGAAAGTAACAAAATCTCTTAAATAAGACAATTCGACTTTATCATTTGTAGATAGATAGATAGATCCATAGATAGATAGATATTGTAAGTATTCCTTGTTAGTCTTGTTTGGTTGGAAAATGCCTCTGGGTGAAATCATCTGGAGCTTGCAGGTTCAATCCCAACAACAGGTAAGTCTAATAAGGAATACTCAACACTTGCTATTGGTCATGTTTAACAGAATTGAAATAGTCTACCCCTGTAGATCAAATAAAGGGTTCAGTTCGAGATTCTTTGTGGGCTCCTGAGTTCGACATGAAACACCTGAAGTAAGCCAAAAGACATCTCGGCCGAAATATTATGAATATAACAATAAATATGAGGTCAATAGACGGACTATTCGAAGCAATAACGAAAATATGTACCAAAAATATGTAAGGAAATACCTGGAATCCATTCACGTAATATATTTAAAAAGAACTGATTGGAGAAAAAGACAAGAAAGAACACAACTGAATGGCAAATCCATGTTTAAAACGAATTTTATTTACGAAATATATTTTTATATTGAAAGAACCAGTGTTCAGTATATCATGTATACAATTTTTTATCATTTCTTCAGTAATGGTAATGTTGCATTATTTTTTTAAAGGTGATTTTCTAAAGAATGATGCATATATTTACAGGAATATTAATTCATATTGATTAAATATCTCGTTAAGAGATTTTTTTTGCATCTTATTTTGTCTAACAGATCCCCAGGGTTTTTTTCATATGCGAACTGCTTGTGGTACCAAAATAGATGTTCATTTTTTGCAACAGTTTTAGCTATTATCTGATCAGAAATATCTTCGCCTGGAATGATTGGTCTGAAAGGTCTATAAGGCTTTATGTATTTGGGGAAGTCTATATATTTTAGACATTAATGGTTGGTTATATAGTAATTAGGACCAGAATTTATCTTAATTTATAATGCTTTTTATACGATTTACCATTTTTTTTATAATCTAATTATTGCTGTAAATTGCGAACGTATATATTTTGACATCTAATTCTTTTTATTGATGTACTGTGTTGAGTCCATAATGACAACACTACGTCTTTTATCGGAAGGTGCAATAATTATATCGTTATGATGTTTCATTTTTTTTGTTTCGTTTTCTTTCTTTTTTTTTTTGTGAGCTGATAAATGTCTTCGTAAAATGGATTCATTACTGATAAATTTTGTTTTAGCGGTAATTAATCCTTGAATGAATCCTTTCATGATATATGAATGATTGTGTCTGCAGGTTTTGATTAAAGTAGCAAATTTTAGACCGAAATGAAGGGTCTCCGATTCAGTTGCATTCAGTTCGGGGTTAGATACATCAAAAACAAAATCTTACTTCCAAAGGGCTTTCAATCACTGTTAGTTGAAAAGGATTTCAATTTATTGTTGGTTGGGATGAGATTAATGGCATGGCACCCATAGTAAGTTATTTACTGCTAAATCCTTTTTATACATATATATCAAATATATATGATTTTGTTTGGTTGGGTTTATGGCAAATCTACTATTGTAGATTATTTAATGACAAACCCTCTTTATGCATATATATTAAATATATAGGATTTGGTTTGGTCGGTTTTATGGCTTATTAAACATTGTAGATTATTTAATGACAAATCCTTTTTATACATATATATTAAATAAATAGGATTTAGTTTGGTTGGGTGTTATGGCTTATCAAACATTGTTGATTATTTAATGACAAATCCTCTTTATACATATATATATATTACATATATATTATTTAGTTTGGCTGGGTTTTATGGCTTATTAAACATTGTATATTATTTAATGAAAAATCCTCTTTATATATATATATATGATTTAGTTTTGTTGGGTTTCATGGCAATTCCTCTTTATACATATATATCAAATATATAAATGATTTAGGGACACCTTTTTTGGATAACGTTCATAAATGAACTTGAGCTCATTATTTTACACAAATTTAAATAGTTTCAAATATTTCTATCTAACATTAATAATTCTATTTACTCTCAATCTTCTTGAATATAAAATAAATGATTTTAGAATATTACTCTGTAACACTAAGAGTTTAATCTAACATCAGTCATTTTTTTGCACACATTTAAATTAATAAACATATATCATTTGTAATTGAATAGTTTGTATGTAATTTTAAGAACAAGATTCAGAAACTTTGCTTAGGCAACCAGTCAAGAAGAAGTTAAAGATCTGAATTAAAATCAGCTTGGTTCCGCTTAAAAATTTACCATATGTGATATACCGGAACTATACACTCAGTGACTCTTTTTAGTATGACAACGGTTAAGATATAAATGGACGGTGTCTGACTACTTCAGGAGAAAAAGCGTTAATCGCTCTCCGATAGACTTGCCAACTCTTCGGCTTGTACCTGTGGAATACCGCTATTGAACCAACGATACAACAATATGTCACACCCGAATCCAGTTAGAGTGGTTGTGTAAATATATAATGCTATTTCAGGATTGTATTTATCGCTTTAGTTATGATACATTCTAATTTACTTGTCACACAAAACGAACACATACACACGCACACTTACACACACATGTGAAGGTGGTGACACGGGATCAACTCGTGAACGGGGCTGTTTGTATTTCATATAGAACTGATAACTTTGGGAAAGGTATGCGTCAAGCTATTCTTCCTGTAGCAATGGATAAATAGAAGGCCAGACTGGGCTCTTTAAGCTTGCTATAGTTACCGGTCTAGGAGAAGGAAAACTCTGAAGTTAGACCAATTTATATCCAGTTAAAATTGACCTTATGTCGCATCCTGCTCGACCGAACAGCTTACGTCAGTACACTCAAACATCCACACACACACACACACACACACACTGTAATATGGTGTCAGATTTATGAGATGTCAAAACCTAGAATATAAAGTCTGGATTCATTGCCCAGGCATAATAAAATTAATGTTTGCCGTAAGTAAATATTGAAGAACGTTGAAAGGTTATAATAGCCTATGAACAAAAATTAGATAGATAGATAGATAGATGTTGTTCAAAAAGTTCTTAACCTTACCAAGAAAGAAGAGCCAAAACTGAAGATTGTTGTTGTGGCCACACAGCACCCCTTCTAATGAAACTAGAAAAACTAATTCATATATCCGCAATTTTTATTGTAGGTAAACCCCATAGAAAAATGAGAGATCTGTGACAATTCTAAAATTGGGTGCGGTTTAAAACTTTATGAACAATCCTCTGATAAATACAGATAGATCAATATAAGGGCTGATGGATATAAATTTAGACATACATATAAATATATCGATATAGATATAAATATATTAAAAGTCTAGTTTATGTTTATTAATAGTGTTCCGTATCAGAGTGAGAGGATACAAATTCTAGACATAAAGACAACTGCGCTTTGTAACTGTCAGTTTCTCCTCTATGCAGACCTAATCATCATCAGACCTAACGGTTCCCATCTGGTCGTTGCATACCCCCCATATATATATATATATATATATATATAGACAGACTGTTTTGTTGCAATACAATTCATCTGTGAGCCAAGAAACGTGAGACGTTTCAAGTTGGGATCGAAATCCGGCTAACTTTGCGTCAGGCTGATAACATACCTCACAACCCTAAGCAGACTCTAGGAAAGCTAGGGAATTTAACGTAAATGCATGAAAATCTGTTTTTTACATTATACGCTCTCGGAGACCGAAGGACTCAATTCGTTAGAAGAGATTACACAAAGAAAACAGAAAAACCGAATAATCAAAATAGGTGAATTTATTGTGATGTAAAGTCAACGTTCAATGTTTTGGTTTCAATAACCTCCATCAGGACAATGATGTCAGGAAAATTGTTCACACAGTGATGGATGCTTGTCGAGATAACGAGGGCAAATAAAATGTATACGATGAAAAGATACAAACGTGCACATAGCGTTCTTAATTTAAAAGCATTAAGTACATGTTTGGCACGTGGAATAATATTTGAAAATGTTGGATATTTTTTTACGAGACAAGAAAAATCCTCCGCTCTTTTAAAAAATACGCAAAGATAGGTAAGTTTTCATGTGTACAGATTGTTTTGAAGTCATCCATGTTAGATGTCGTGTAAGAATGTATTTAGTATTTGTTTTCTTTTTCCGAATGGACAATATGAAAGTAAATATGGATCTAAATCCGACAGTTTGAGGAAAGCAGAAAAACAGAATAATCCAAATTGGTGAATTTATTGTGATGTATATGCAGAGAGAGTGAGAGAGAGTGAGAGAGAGAGGGGGGTAGTGGGAGGGAGGTAGAGAGGACGCAAAAGTATGAAAAGAAAAATGAGACACAGATAAATAAAAATCATAATCATCATATCACGCTGGTAGCACGGATATCCCTGACCCTCTCTCGCCACTCCTCCCTATCGGTCATCGCCCTAGGTAGGTCTTCAGGACAACATCCCGTATCCTCACATAGCTGCTGAATGTATGTTCGTGCTGGTCGTCCTGCTTTTGCACGGCCATGTGTGGGGGTCCATAAGAGTACATCTCTTATGAGTTCGTCCCTGCTTCTCCAGCAGTGTGCTGCATGTCTGGCTCGTCTAACTTGAATAGTTTTCGTGATAGGGGGCAGGTGGCTGTACAGTTTGTGTCTGGTAGGGTGTTGCCGCCAGGACTTGTTCAAGATTGCACGTAGCATTCTTGTGTAATTGCCGTCTAGCTTCTTCTCCAGCCGTTTTGTTAGCGCCCATGTAGTGCAGCCATATAGTAGTATCGATGTGACCGCTGCCTGGAAGAAACTGCGTTTCATTTTATCGGTTAGGTCTGATTTCCATATAACCGATAGCCTATTGATAGCTGTCCATGCTTTCGCTAACCTCGTTTTGATGTCCTTTTCGGTTGATTCGACGCTGCTTCCTAGGTAAGTGAATTTATGTACTAGTTTAAGAGGGGTTCCTCCAAGAGTGGAGATGTCCCCAGTTTGATTATAGCACATATATTCCGTTTTGTGTGCATTGATAAAAATGAATGTGTGCATTTAAAAGTACCACCGCTTGGTATTTTTGACGTACACATTTTTTTCTAGCGATAACAAGGAATTGATATACATGGAGGAAGAATCACCGAAACTTTTGGTTATAAAAATATAACTCTCTTTATTTCTCTCGGAGTCAAAGCTTCTGTAGATGCAGGAGACAGAGACAGGGAGGCGAACAGAGACGGAGAGGGACGAAGACAGACTGACATGTTGACCCATAACGACTTCTTTTCTTGACCATTCGATGCTGTAGTATTTGTCGCTGCCTCCCACCAGACACGACTTGACACAAGGTCAAAAGCCCGAAGGCCAATTAAAGTGGGGATAAGGGGGAGGGAAAGGTCGGGAAGGAGCCGAGACTAGGACCCTGCTTGTCTGTGCTGCTCATCGGCTCACTTAGTGCAATGTGAGCCTGATGAGGCAAGCAGTTTCACGAACCCAAATGTGGGTCCGGGCACGTATGCCAGTTTACGGCTTAAACTAGACGCTTGGTCTAGTGCCGTACAAAGGGGACAAAAGTGCAGCACGCCCACCCGAAGGTTGCCCAGCCGAAGTTGGGGGCCTATTCGGCCCCGAGTCTGCTCTTGGTTTCGAGCACCCATCCGGCACGAATGCCAGACGGCCCAGCTATTGCTGTGTTATCTACAAGGCCCCGCTTAGTATTTATTCTGCTTCACGGCCGGTAGGCACTCAACAGAAGACCCGCTGTGGGCTCTTGGCCCCAGCGGAGTGCCCATCCACTCACTGGGGCTCTCCGTAACTGACCCTCCAAGACTAAGACTCACACTCTTCGTATCTCACGAGCGCATCTCATTATATCATTTCATAACATGCACATATTTCCATTCAACCACGTGACCACTTATGCTTATTTTCACTGGTGTGTTCTGTGCATAGAATCTCTGATCGACGGTTCGTCAAGGGTTGATGTACAAGACATAGAGTTGCATTCCCATAAAAGTCAGTGATGGGTTTCAGGTTCAATAGTATAAATGTCTTATGAGACAAAGCTATTAGTTTCATGACTTTCTGGGTTTTGATTTTTGCTGTGTTCTCCTTTAAACCTAATATTTCTCCCTGTCAACGATGACAACGAGTAAAAAGCTTTTACGGTTATTATAGCCTTAATGATAAGATATTTTATGAGAGAGATTTGCTCAATTTTTAGTTCTCTTTAATTTTAGTGTTGTCATCCGTTCGGATATTCACAAACAAGGGAAAGAAAGAAGGAATAAAACAACAACAAAAATTAAAGAAAGAGTAAAAGAAAGCAAAATAAAGTTATTAAGCAATAAAAGAAAAAAATTAACAAGGTACGTAATCGAAAAGAAAGAAAGAAAGAAAGTGTAAACAAGAAGTAGAATGAAAAAGTAAATAAAAAAGTGAAAAATTAGAATATAAAGAAAATAAAATATGAAAATGAAAAGGAAAAGAAAGCGAAAGAAAAAATTCAGTAAAAATGAATATAGAAAGAATAGATGAGTGAATGAAAAATGATATACAAAGAAAGAAAAGATGAGAACGAGAAATAAATAAATAAATAAATAGATAAATTAAAAGAATAAAAAAATAAATAAACAAAGAAAGAAAGAAAGAAGAGAAAAGAAAAGAAAAGAAAAGAAAAGAAAAATAATAAGTGATATATAAAAAAAAAACAAACGGAAATAAGATGATAAAAGTTGTGTGAATGAAATGTACGAATAGTTTTATAAAGGGGGCAATAAGAAAAAAAAGAAAGAGAAAAATGAAACAAAGATGTGAAAAAAAAATAATAAATAGATAAATAAATAAATGAAGAAAAATGTCAAAAACAAGATTAGACAAAAGAACAAAAAACAATAAAATAAAAAAGACAGTAGAAGGGAAATAATTGGATAGTTCTGTGAGACAAAAAAAAATAAACATGATAAAAAAAACATTATAACAAATGTGCGTGTGTGTACGTGTATATGGGGAAGAGAGAGAGAAAGAGAGAGAGAGAGAAGAAGAAGAAGAAGAAGAAGAAGAAGAAGAAGAAGAAGAAGAAGAAGAAGAAAACGAGCGAAAGAAAGAAAATAATAAGACGATAGATAAAAGGAATTAAAAGGAAATGAAATTAAACTTTTCAAAAAACACCTGCCTAGCCGAAAAGTGATATCAAATATAATTGAGACAAAACGAAATCAGTCAAGAATCAAAGAACGATGTTAAATTTCGTGGTTGAGGACAGGGTAAAAAAAACAGTAATGAATTCTCCCTGAATTCATAAATATTCCTTAAAATAACTTTTCTTCTAAATTTGGTCGGTCGTTCTTTAACTTTTCAGAATTTGTTTTACATTTAATGATGCTAGCAAAGATTCGTTATTTTAAGAAAACGTTTGAATTTTCAAAAATTTGTTTTGCTAAAGTTAAAATTCATTTCCATAACTAATGTTTCCACGTGGGAATGATGGACAAAATTTGGATAATGTTCACATTCTCCCCTTCTCCCAACGTCAGTCTCTGTCTATTTCTTTCTCTCTTTCTGACGTTCTCTCTCACTTTTTCACTTCTTCAGTCTATCTCTCAATCTCTCCCAATCTCTGTTTCTGTCTCCCTCTGTCAAACATCACCTATCATTTGTTCCAGTTAGTCTCTCTCAATCTCTCTCCCACCCTCTCCCTCAGTTTCTGCCTTTCTGTTTCTCTCTATGCCTATCTTTGTGTCTATCCATCTGTCTCTGTATCTTTCTTTCTTTATCAGTCTCTCTTTCTCTCTCTCTTTCTCTCTTTTACTTTCTGTCCCTCGTATTTTCTTATTCTCTTTCTCTCTCTCTCTCTCTCTCTCTCATGTCTCCTCTCCAAAGTCTGACTCTCTACTTCTCCCACTGTCTCTCTCTGTCTCTCTTCTTCACCTGGCAATCTCAGTCACCTATTATCTCCCTCTCTCTGTCTCTCTCCCTCAGTTTCTGTCTTTCTCCTTCTCTCTATGTACGTCTTCTTCTCTCTATCTCTCTCTTTCTGTGTCTGTCTCTATCTTTCTCTGTCGGTTTGATTCTGTCTTTTTCATTCTCTCCCCGTCAGTTTCGGTTTCAGACATATTAAATGGAGAGATAGATATATCTAGACAGATGTATATACATGGATGGATATGAACAGAATGCTGCATATCAATTCCTCACTCTCTCTCTCTCTCTCTTAGACACACAGACGCATATATATATATATATATATATATATATATATATATATATGTGTGTGTGTGTGTGTGTGTGTGTGTGTGTATAAAGCCCTCAATGGCCCAGCGGTTAGAGTGTTCGCCAATGGCTCGGGAGACCTGGGTTCAATCCCAGGTCGAGTCATACCAAAGACTTTAAAAATGGAACTTGATACCACCTTGCTTAACACTCAGCATTATAAGGTACGGTTCAAGGGTAAAGTGGAGCAATCCTGGGAATGGAGTAGCGCCCTCCCCTACACCTTGGTGTAGTAGCTATCGAAAAGGGAGCCTTCGGGTCACCCTCGACTATGGTCGCTAACTTTACTTTACAATCTAATAAAACTAGTTACCCCCATAGATTCATCACTTTGCCAAACAATTCTTCCTCTCACAGCATAATAAACAACTTAAGTAAACTCAACATCAAAACTACCTCTTTACCCTCTAAAATGATCCGCGAATTAGTTCACTCTAGCCCTCAACGCAACATATTTTCAGACACCGGTGTTTATTGTATCCCTTGTTAGAATTATAAAGTAAAATATATTGGGGAAACATCTCGGAACCTTAACGTTCGCTTAAAGAACACAAAAGAGACATTAGAATTGGTAACTTAAACAATGCTCGATCCCAACACCTCTCCATCTAATCTCAACTTCGATTTCAATTCTGCAAAGATGCTCATTTACATTCATGATAAAAGACTAAGACGAATTTTCGAAGCCGCTGCTATTTCACTATGTAATTGCCTGAATACTCGTCCTGGCTTTCATAATATTTCTCCTTACTTGAGCAAATCCATTTTAAATAGCTTCAATATATCCTATTTTTAGTTAACATTTTCCACATATATCATAATTTTATGCTTTATCTTTTTCTTTTTGTCTTTCTTTTTCTTCCTTCTTTTAATTCGAAATCTTTCTCGATAAACAAACGGAACATAAATTCTGCATAGTATTTCTTATAAGTCAAATGACGTAATTTCAGACAACAAACGCTGATTCACTAATTTTGCCTAGGTTTTTGTATTTTGCATGTTTAAACATCCATCATTGATTTAACATCACTAATATCATTCCTCATAGTCCTGACTGATAATGGTTCATTAGAACCAAAACGCTATAGTATCGACTTTGCTTCAGAATAAATCACTCCTTCTACTTGGATTACCTTGTTATCAATTTTTCTTTCTTTATATATATATATATATATATATATATATATATTGACATTATACATATATGCCTGTACACGTGATGCTAATTTCTTAGAGCGTTTTCGTAATTTTGCTAGCACCGAACAAAGTTTATCATCAACTCTACCCGATAGCATGGATTTCCTTCATTTTCTCTCGCCATTCCTCTCTCTCTTATCCGGTCCTCTAGACTCCAGTGTCCGCATTGTCTTGATTTATGTAAGATTTACATAGTCAGCAGCCTTTGGTGTGTCCATCTGTAGGAGTCTATTGGATAACGTCCCTCATGAATTCGTCTTTTAGTTAATCATGTCTTGTTCGTCATACGAGGATGGTTTGTGACACTGAATGTAAGTGGCTGTAAAGCGTTTTTTTTTTGTGAGGTGTTGCTTCTAGAATTTATTGAAAATAGCACTGTACATCCTTGTGTTGTTACCATCCGGCTTTTGTCTATCTGTTAGAATCTAAATGGTGTAACTATACAGTAGTGCTGACATGGCAAAATCCGGGAAGAAAGCCTGATTTATTTCATCAAAGCGTAATGCGTATGATCAACATGCAATGTGAATTACATGTACTAAAAATGGCGTTTATCATACCAATAGCATAATGATTTGCATAATGATTTTAACCACTAGATTTTGATTAATGATCGTCCCGTTATATATATTTGTAATGGTATTGTGACATATAGCAACAATCACAAATTATATATATATAAATAGGCAGGATTTTTTTAATTTAAGCATGTTTGATCAAATAGTATTAACACCTTGTGTCTAAAAATTTTGTTTTTGATCCCTTTAAGTATTTGAATGAGTCCTTTTAATCTAGGATGAAATAAGTATAGGAAGGCGCTGCAGGTTTTCCGAGAACTTTTGAGTCCTTTCTAGAGTCATCTGTGGGAGAGTGAATCATCAAATGACGTATTCAAGGAAAACTAATATCGATGTACATTGTTATATTTTGACCTTCGACCCGGCCCAAAATGTCATTCAAAGTGATGCACCGGAAGGAAGTGACACATTCCAATGACAGTTAGGAGAGGAAATCACGTGGGCGGAAATTGGCTAACAAAATGGGACAAGCTAAAAAAATTTCCATGGTACACTCATAGACTGATGCACCGGAAGAGAGTGACCTGTGAACTGCATGACAGTTATTTCTGCTTGATGACCATCAAACATGCAATTTCAAAGATCGAGTTGGCGATCGAGTGGGTGTTGAACTATTATATAGCTCAGTCAAGACAGAAATCAAGACAGTTGAGTAGAGTTCCAGACAGTTGGAGCCGGAGTTGGACGAGGTGTGGTAGGTAAAGCCACACCCGGGCGAAGGGGCCTTCGGGAACACCAATGGAGTTTGGGGACCAGAGAAATTGCTGATAAGATGCAGTAAAGTAAGCCACCACCCAGCAGAGTGGACCCCAGGGCCTCCGGTTGAGCATCTGGAGAACGAGAAAGACACAACGTTGACGGCCATAAGAGTGGGGGGGCGGTCAAAATATTGCAGTTATGTTCGATCTCCAACTCCCTCTCACGCGCAAACCTTGAGTAACCCTTTTCGAATCCTTGCAATAAAGTGAGAGGTAAATATTTTGTTAAAGAAGTCTTCCTGCGTCTTTATTATTGTGTCGTTATGATGCTGTAGATGACGATATAACAACATGACAGTAAGAGTAAGAAAAAAGAGGAAGAGAATATGCACAAAGATTGGACATGATTAGAATTTTCTGCATGACTAGGATATATATATATATATATATATATATATATATATATATATATACCATGCTTTTTGTTTAATCTATGAGAAAGACATGAAAAAAAAAGTAATCTTCTTAAAATGCTTGAATATCCGTGAATACCTTTACATGTACATTATTTTCATTTAAAATTGTTTTTATCGTAAGAGCAGCAGAATATTTGGTTCATTTTAAACTTGAAGATTTACTTCGAATTAAGCTTCTTTTTTTTATAAGTAAAAATCAAGTTTTAAAAAAATAGATCACTGAATAGATATACAGGAATTTAAAAAAGATATTACGCAATATATTTTCAAGTTCAATTTTTCTACCCTCGGTCTTATTTATAAAACAAAGGTTTATTTTATTGATTTATTTACTTAATTATCTTTACATTCACCGAGTCTACATTTAGGAGCAAGTAAAACTTAACTTGTGAATTGAATTACTACGATCAGAAAATCCGGCAAACACTTGCGTGCGACGTATGGTCACACTGGACAGCTGTTTCGACCTTATTAGATTTCATCAGTAATTCAATTCCCAATATAATTCCTCGATTTAAAAAAAAAAAGAAAATGTACATCTAAAACTCCCATTGGTCTAGTGGGCAGAGTATTCGCCAATGGTCCGGGAGACCTGGGTTCAATCCCAGGTCGCGTCATACCAAAGACTTTAAAAGTAGTACTTGATACCTCCTTGCTTAACACTCAGTAATATAAGGCACGTATCAAGGGTAAAATGGAGCAATCCAGGGAAAGGAGTAACGCCCTTCCCTACACCTTGGTGTAGTAGCTATCGAAAAGGGAGCCTTCTGGTCGCCCTCGACTAAAGGGAGACAACTTTACTTACTTTACAATATATATATGAGAGTGAGTTGAAAAGTTCATATGATAATGTCATATCTTTTGTTGATGACTACATTTACCTGGTGGGATCCAAACAATGCACCACTGATGGAAGAAATGGACAAACCACACGAGGGACTATTTTGAAAAAAAAAAACTTCTATGAGAGTATCTTGGTCAGCCTAGGGACTTTACAGTCGACCCTCTAATTAGTGAGCTCATTAAATTTTTCTGTCAGTAACAAGTAACCTGATCCTCTCTCGCCATCCATCCCTACCTATCGTCCATCGCTCCTCGTAGGTCTTCTAAACTGTATCCAGTGTTCACACAGACCTGATGTACATAAATATTTGCTGGTTGGCCATATATAGGGGTTCATAGTAGAACTTCGTTCATGAATTCGCCCTTACCTCTCTAGCAGAGCCCTCATGTTTTGTTCATCATACTTGGATGGTTCGTGGGATGGGAAGTAGGTGGCCGTAAACCTGCTCATAATTATCTCTTTTAGTTGGTTTTCACACACACGCACACACACACATGCACACACACACATGCACACACACACACACACATACATACATACATACACACACACACACACACACACACATATATATATATATATATATATATATATATATATATATATATATATATATATAAATATTAACAAGAATCTAACATAAGCTTAAAATTCATTTCGAAAAATAAACGTTTTTCGATTTTTTTTGCATTGTAATTATTCTTTACACAGCGAAAATTCAAATCATTAAGGAAGCATCTCCGTGGCGTAGTGGTTAACGTATTTGAGAGCAGTCTCAAAGTAAGCAGGTTCCAAGCGTGCTTTTACGAGAACTTTCGGACTAATACTCTTGAGAAAGGTATGAAACCTCTTATCCCTCCAGCTATATGTTAAATACTACAACTGTTGTTGTTCTACAAGGATATATTTGGCTTTAAGTAACCCGCGAAAGTTACTATGACATTAAACAACGAAACCTAATCTTTAAATAAAACAAATCGAAAACGTTTTTAATTTTTACAAGTTTAAAAGGGGTTAAGTCTGGAATGTACAAGAGTCGTTACTAGTCATTGTATTTTCCCATTAAAATTATAAAGATTAAGAATAAATTGTTTATAATGAAAACCAAAACATAAATAAACACATATCAATATACGAAGAATAAATGGTCACGGGTTTTATTTTCATTTATCATTATGGAAGTTCACCTGGGGGGATATTTGAAATTGAAATCAATCGAGGTTTTTTTTTTCTTTTAATTTAAATTTAATACAAAATAACATTTCCAAAAACAAAAAAAAAATTCCATAATAGTCTGAATCTTTGTAATTTATTATTTGTGAATATGAATAATTAAATCTTGAAGTGAGAGCTCATTGCAACCGTTCAATGTTTTTTATTTATTTATTTTTTTATATTTTGTAATATAGTTGTTAAATCTTCGAATGAGAATATTTTTGTTCAGATCAGGATTAACCAGAGGTAGAAAATGTAAGTTTCATTATCATGAAATAGGTAAAAAACAATTTTTATTGTTTCGCAGACATGCACAAGCACTACAGTTATATATATATATATATATATATATATATATATATATATATATATATATATATATATATATATATATATAGAGAGAGAGAGAGATAGGCATACAAAAATATATATTTCTTTTTACATTATCTACTAAATTAGAAAACAATATATTTCGAAAAAAATCTCTTAATTAAAATTTCGCCTATGAAATCTGTGTCGTATTTAAATATGGCAGAACTTAAGAAGTGAAGAGTTCCTTTTTCCAATTTACTTCTGAAGAACATTTAGACATCGAGAAATCCATTGATATTTTATAATTGTATTATATCATTTATTCAATTAAAAAAAAACGAAACAAAATTTTGTTATTTTCCTTTACATAAACAATTTAAAGAGTTTTCGTTATTTTAATACTCAATGACTTATCTTTTCTGAGATAGAAGTCGATACGTACATGCCAGAACAGACGCAACTCCTTCACACACACACACACACACACACACACACACACACACACACACACACACACACAAATATATATATATATATATATATATATATATATATACATTTAAAAAGAATTTATCACAAAAATCCATAAATGTAAACCTTGGATTGTGTAGAATTCGCTTATAGTAAAAATAATTTGAACTCCTTAAAAATATTTGTTATGAGCAAAATAAATCGTGATGCAAACTTGGTCAAAATCAGTCACCAAATTTATGCTGGTTAAGATGTGAAAAACATGTGGAAGTTATAGGACAATGCCGGATTGTGTACGGAGAATTTTACGAAAATATTTACTAAAGTAGTCTTGCGTCTATGAGGGTGAGTCAAAATTTAAGTCCTCGAAGGTAAATCATATTGACTTCCCAGCAAAGAAAAAGTTCCTGACAGAGCAGTCAGTTAAGACGGCCAAGCTGGCATTTTCTGGGAGATGAAAGAACGCGTTACAACTGATTGGTATGAAAAAGATGCAACTGTAAACAATGTTTTCCAATGCAAACATGTAAGGTAAAATTCACCTTGTTTATTGACTAACAATCATATATATTTATGAATTAGTAAAATTGGCGACCCTTGTCTACGGTGACCCAAAGGTTCCTTTTCAATAGCTACCACACCAAGGTCCAGGAACGGGCACAAATCCTTTCCTTATATTGCTCTACTTTACCCTTGATATGTATTCTGTACTGCTGAGCGTGATACAAGGTGGTATCAAGAACAGTTTTTTGAGTTTTTGGAATAACTCGACCTGGGTTTGAACTCCTGGTGAACACTCCACTCCTGGCCAATATATATATATATATATATATATATATATATATATATATATATATATATATATATATAATGCGATGTACATACATGCAATGTAAAAACATGACTATATATATTTTTTGTATATAAACACACACACACATACACACGCACACACACACACATTTATATATATATATACATATGTCTATTCATAAATATCTGTCTATCTATCTATCTATCTTATGCATGTATAAGTCTATGGATAAGTATGATCATAGCAAGGGTTATCTATGCATTTCTCATAGGAAAGTTGATGATGAGAAAAGTGTTTACACAAATAATATCTATTTCCAAATAGGTTTATATCTATCTGTTTGTAAACATATGTATAAAATTACCCAGCTAGTTAATTATTTTGATATTGATAAAATGAGAACTACAGATTAATATCACAAATTGATTTGAGTAGAGACAGTGATAAACCAATTTTCGTTAACACATATCCATACCTACCTTCGTAACCACAATTTCGAAAGATCACACCGCTCTTCAGCTCCGTCAATATACACACACACTTTTTCTTACATCTTGGAAAATTTTACAGAAGCAAAAACTGTTTCATATGCAAATTTCATCATTAGAATGGCTAAGGGAGGTAACTCATTTGGAATTTTAGCTAAGAGAACCTTTTAAGAATGAGGTTGAAGCAATTATTCTTTTTTTAAAGTTAGTGGTTTGAAACTATTCTTGCAACAGTTTTTAATAACTTCGATTCTAACATTTATTTTCATCTATAATTTTAACATGTTCCAGAAAATGAATAAGTTGATAATTCATTGGAAAAGTATTTACAAATGCTCACTGAAAAGTGTATAGGAATTACAAGTATATTACATACATACATACATACATACACACACACACACACATACATATATATATATATATATATATATATATATATATATATATATATATATATATATATATATTTGATTAAACAATAAATACATTTTTTGTCTACATACTTTTGTGTATAGCGTTTCAAGTGACCGTATTGATTTTATGATACCTGGAAATAATAAACAGTTCAAAATTGATTTTTTCTCGAATACTTTCTCCCCGATCTTGGACCATCATCAGTGGTGTGTATATTGCAAAAATGATGTAACATTTTCATGTGCATTACTACTTTGTATGAATGAGCGTTTATACCGGTGTATTGCATTTTTTTTTCAAATTTGGTTCTCTAAATACTAGCAGTAGCTAAAGAAATTTGGGTACATTAGCACTTGATTCAAAATTAATTCAATTAAGTTTGGGTTGTTTATTTCTAATATCCAGCGTCTCGAGAATCTGTTATTTTTGCTTGTTATTTTGTTGTTTTGATATTGTTTCCGGTAAGAATTTTTTGAAATTCAGTGGTCGAGCAGAAATGTTTTTTAGATGTTGGGCTATTGAACAGGCATAGGAGAGATGCATTGTAAGTCTTCTCGATAGGGTAGTTGAGGTAAAACTAACATATATATGGTTGATTTTAGAGATACAATCTCGTAAAGAACATTTAAATTGATTTAAAACGTTTGGTTTTGGCAAAACTCCAATCGAGGGGAGGAATTGTTATTAGTAACTAAATTGGAGGTTTTAAATCTGTTATAGTATATGATATATTTTATTTTCATTAAGATCAGTAGGTAGAATGTTTCTTTGAATCAATGTTTTAAAAATATTTTCATCTAATTTATAATTGTAGTACACTTGGTTGCGGTAAAAATGTTTGATATCCGCTTCTTTATTGAGTGGAGTGGTGCAGGGTTTATTGTATTGGCTAGCATTTTTAATTATACGTTTAATTTGTTTATCAACAATATACTAAGGGAATCAATTATTGATGAGAGCTTGCATTGTTTTTTAAAATTCTTTCTTCAATATTGTTTTCGAAGAAGAGTTTAGTTTTTCATGGGATATTAGGTTATGGATAATTGCTTTTTATATCGGAAGAGGAATTCACTTTTAAAGAACATCTAAAAAGGAAATTTTATTGTCCGTACTTAGTTTACGGGTAAAGTTAAGGGCTGAATATTTTCTGAATGTCTCACGTAGTATTTTTTATTTCATTAATAGCATTAGCGAGAATAAGTATATCATTTACATATCTTGAAGGTTTTTAATGCTGTTAAATAGATTCTTTTTAAGGTGGGACAAATCCCATTGATACTCCGTGTGTTTGAATGTAATCACCCTAACATCATAATAAAAAAGGTGAGAAAACAAACATTTTTGTAGTACTCAATAAAACAGACTACCATTCAAATTTACAAAATATTCACAAAGAGCACACAAAATTCAAAAGATTTAAAAAGAATCCCACTAACTAAGTAAAATAAAAAAAATAATAACCTAATCAGTGCTAATAATGTCGAACGTGATAACACAAAACTACCCCAAATAATCGGTGTCTATAAAGCCAGTTATTTATACGGAAGTGTCAAAATGCATAAAACTAATTATCCTCTGCACCCAATTATATCACAAATACATACAACAATTTGTGAACTCACAAATACAATAACACAACTTATTACTCCATACTTTTCTATTAAATATAACATAAAATTGACACATTAATAAATTCGAATCATCATCATCATCATCATCATATCGCGCTGGTAGCACGGATATCCCTGACCCTCTCTCGCCACTCCTCCCTATCTTTCATCCCCCTAGGTAGGTCTTCAGGACAACATCCCGTATCCTCACATAGCTGCTGAATGTACGTTCGTGCTGGTCGTCCTGCTTTTGCGCGGCCATGTGTGGGGATCCATAAGAGTACATCTCTTATGAGTTCATAGTATATTAGCTTCACTCTATTAGGAAAATTTATGCACTAATGTACCAGTCAATGAAACCAATGATATTATCATAAATGATATCTATAACAACCCATCTATCTTTCCTCCAAAAATAAACCTTAACACACTTTGAAAAATACTTCTAACATGCACTATTGAAATTCCATTGAACAACCACCAGGGCAATATCTACATTTAAGCAGACGGAGTATCTATAGGATATAGCCTTAGTCCAATCTTCAGTAATTGATGATTGTTTTATATTTTTTGAAATGCGTATGAAAACGGGCATTAACAATCTACACAACAAACTCCAAAACCTACAGCCCAAAATAAAATTCAGCATAGAACACAGTTTTAAAGAACTATTAATTTAACACATTCTCATTAAAGACGAAACTGGCCAAATTATCACACATTTACCACAAACCAAAAGATATCCATCAATACCTCCACTACATGAGAAATTACCCCAGAAATTTCATAAAATCCACCCCTTACACTCTAGCGGGTAGAATATGTCCCATAGTCACTTATAAAAACCTTATAAAAACCGTCTAAAAGAATTGCGTGTAACCCTCCACCACCTGCTGAGACGAAAAATTGTCACGGAAAATTTGTCAAGGATTATGATGATCACTTCCTGAAGACTTCGTAAAACCCCAGAAACACGTGTTGAAGAGAAATAAATAAATAAATAAATTGCCCTGTGAATAAATTCATTTTAATGTATTTGCTTTTTTTCTCTTATTGGATCGAAAATTGTAAATACACTCACACACATAAACACACACACACACACACACACACACACATATATATATATATATATATATATATATATATATATATGTCATTATCCTCATCATGTTGCGCTGCTAGCACGGGTCTCCCTGATCCTTTTTTGCCACCCGTTTATATCGTTCATCGCTCTTGTAAGGTCTTCCAGGCAACACCCTGTATCGATACAGAGCTGTTGTATATAGGTTCTAGCAGGCCGTCCAACCTTTTCTCGTCCATGTGAAGGGGTTCTCAAGGGTATATCGCTTATGAGTTCTTCCTTATTTCTCCAGCAGTGTCCCAAATGGTTGGTTAGTCTAACTTGGATAGTTTTTGTGATAGGTGGTAGGTAGTCGTACAGCTGCTGTTTTGTAGGGTGTTGCCTCTAGAACTTGTTCAGTACAGCTCGCAACATTCTTGTGTAATTGCGGTTAAGCTTTTTCTTCATGTGTTCAGTTAGCGTTCATTTGGTGCATCCATATAGCAGTAATGATATGACTGCTGCTTGGAAAAAAATGCGTTTTATTTTATCGGTCAGGTCTGACTAGCATATGACCGACAGCCCATCGATAGCTCTTCATGCCTTTGCTAGTCATTTGTTGATGTCTGTCTCGGTTTATGAGACGCCGCTTCTGAAGTAGGGGGACTTATTCACTAGTTTCAAAGGACCACTCTTAAGCGAGGCGATGCAACCTGATGCTCGTTCTAGACTCTTTTGCAGGCATTCAGCTTGGGCAGGTGTATTTGCTAGAAGTGCTATGTCATCGGCGTAGTCCACGTCCGTATTAGTTTGCGCAGAGTATCTTCTGCTTCTTTCCTTTTCCAGCTTGAAACAGTTTTCTTTCATTAAAACTGTAGACGTTTTCAGCGCGTAGTCTAGGCAGATGATGAACAGGTATGGGGTTAATGTGTCCCCTTGCAGCACACCTGATACAATGTCGAAGTAGTCTGTGTCACCATCCGGTGAGAGAACTTTTGCCTTCGTGTTTTTATATAGCATCATCGTGGCGGCAACATATATATGTATATATACATTTACACACACACACACACACACACACACACACACACACACACACACACACACCACACTCATATATATCTACAAATAACGGTCCATTGGCCTTGTGGCTAGAGAGTTCGTCAATGGCCTGGGAAACCGGGGTTCAATCCCATGTGTTGTCATACCAACACTCATAAAATGGTACTTGCTTAACACTCTGCATTTAAAGTTACGTATTAAGGGTAAAGTGGAGCATTCCAAAGGATGGAGTAGTGCTCTCCTGTACACTTCGGTGTCATCTTCATCATCATCATCATGTTATGCCGCAAGCACGGATATCTCTGATCCTCTCTGGCCTCTTTTCCCTATTGTTTATCGCCTCTGGCAGGTCTTCAGGGCTACATCCCGTATCCTCACATAGCTGCTGTATGTATGTTCGAGCGGGTCGTCTTGCTTTTGCTTAGCCATATGTGGGAGTCCATAGGAGTACATCATTGATGAGCTCGTCCCTGCTTCTCCATCAGTGCCCTGCGTGTCTGGTTCATCTAACTTGGATAGTTTTCGTGATGGGAGGCATGTGGCCGTATAGTTGTTGGGTGCTGCCGCCAGGACTTATTCAATATTGCTCGCAGCATTCTTGTGTAATTGCCGTCCAGCTTCTTCTCGAGACGTTTTGTCAGCGTTCAGGTGGTGCATCCATACAGCAGTATGAACACGACCGCTGCTTGGAAGAAACTATATAAATGATCACTCTGTTCAGATGTTAAATGAAGACACTATATGGGTGTGTTTATATTGTTTCCGGCAAGAAGAGAATTAAAAAAAAATAATATTATTAAAATAATTTTTTAAAACATTTTTTAAATTAAAAAAAATTACAGTTGAAATATCATTTTATATCATAATTAGACAAAATATTTATATATTCCTCTTTAAACAAAAAAAAAAAAGAAAAAACAATTTTTCCTCTAATTTGAATATAATTGAAATTGAAAAATAAAACCGGAAAAAAATAATTGTGGCTTACGACACAATTAAAATCTTGAATAAAACTTTAATCCATAATTCCGATTAAATTATTATGTATTATAAATATTAAATGATACAATAATCCATGTTGTCAGAAAATAATAATTCAATGCTAATATTGATTTACAAAAATTCAATTCTAATTATGAATCATATCATTAAAAATCCATGTTTTTTTAATTAGGAAGAAATGAACATACCCATTGTTAAGTTAATCGTAGTAAAATATTAATATGAAATAGATATATTATTAATGAAACTAATCATTCCAAACTTTTGATATGATTATCAAATTAAAAAGTAGTTTCTTCAGTATTTGTTTACATATAGAAAAAGCGGTATAGTTCATGGAATAGTTCTTTTAAGTTAAGGTTATACTCATAAGTTTAAATTTTTTTATCAAATATATATTATATTTTAGTTTTAAAAAAATAGGTATATTTATACTTCCTCTTTTAAATTTAAATGTGTCGGGAATAAATAAATTTTAAAAAGTTAAACTGAATAAGAATAATTATTAGAATATGCAGAAACTCCCAAGGGCCTCTGACAGGAGGAGGGGCGACGCATGCGCAAAGAAAACGACCGTCCCGACAAAAGGAAAAATGCCACTTTCTTTCAGCAGCGACCAACGGATTGCTAACACCTAGATTGTTTTTCAAACTGGTGGGACATGACATTCGCCCATCTTTGAACGGTGCATTGGCTAACCCTTCCATTTGTAGTAGTCATCTCTTTCACTACTAACCCATGACTAAAACATCGGATTTAGACGAACTCCCAAAAGTGACTAACACCCCGTTAAAGCTTTATATACCGAATAAGTTGTTAAAGCTTTAAATACCGATTAAGGACACATATATGCCCAAGAAACGACTAAGCCATTTTTAACAGCTTGACTGGGGGATTCAACCATTTCAATTGTATTCAGGCAGAATTTCCACACCCACTGAATGTTTTTTGAATCCAGAAATGAAGGATAAAATATAAAAAAAATGTCTTCTTCTCCTATCTGTTACTATCTTCTTTCATATAATTCTTTTACGGCCTTTTAATCCAAGAAGTTACACCAGGAAGACAACGTGGGGTAGAAAGAGAATTACATCAGAATGGATTCAGATAGCAAACGGCAATACAGCTTGCCCTGAGCCCTCCATAGATGTATTCTTTCTTGGAATAATATTTTTTTAAATTATTTTATTATTTAATCAATTCTTAAATTCCGAATCAATATTTCATTATATAGAATTAAAATGTAAATCACCTGATTAATGGTAGTTAAATATATATAATATGATCAATATATTGAGTTAAATTATAGAAAAAATTTATTTCTATGTCTACATTTAGCTATTATTTCATTCCTGGTATTCAATAAATTTCTATCTTTATATTTCAATACATATATTTTCTCTTCTAAGAATAAATTACTCTTACTATGTAAACTGTTTGTCAAGGAAGATCTTTTAATTATTTTCCAATTTATAAAAGGTGTTAGTCCTGCTTGTAGTGGAAGGAAATTTCGTATTTTGGTTTGGCGCGCAATTTAATTCGACGCATGATTTCCCCAATCAGAATGACCTATCCTATTCACCCCGGACCTCCTTTCCGGGCAGCAGAAATTGGGTAAGCTGCAAAGCAAACTCACTTTGGCAGAACAACGCCGTCCAGTGCAGACGTCTCACTGGCGGTTCTTCAATAGCAGCAGCAGCATGGACACATGAGGGAACCTATCTAATTTATGGATTCCTTGCATCTATTTTCTCTAAGACCAAGGAATCCCAGTTGAATATGAATTAGATACATACAATACACCACACACAGGAACAACTTTATGTCACCCCCAAAATTGGCTATTTTGATGCGATGCCTAATCCCGCTCCCGGCACCTAGCTCTCATTTCACCTCCTGGCAACATTAATGGAGACACGCATGACTCTCCCCAAAAAACCACCAGACACACAAAACTCACGGTGACTCCAAAGTTTATTTCCTCCAACGGCAAACAAGCCTTTCGCTAAACTACGGCGAAGACAATCCCTCGCACGTCCAACGATACCCGGTGCTTTCTCAACTCTATCATATCTCCATTTCGTCTCTTTTATATCTTTCCTTTTCACGAGACATGCAGCACAAAAACAAATACAATATTCCATGCTGCCAATAAAACCTTTATGTAAAAACTAACGGCATCTTCATCTTTCTTCATTCTCTTTTATACATCTAACAACACTTAGTGAGGAAACAACTCAACGGGAACCCACACACGCACGTTACAACTCTTCCTCGCAAAAAATAAACACAAAAGAATTAACGCTAAATATTTATTTCAAATATCTGTAATTCATTGATAGTGCAGTTTGATTTTTTAATTTTGGATTTTTAAATGATTGAGGGTAGAGAATTATTGTATTCATAACATTGAATTTTACTTATATAGTTTTTAATGATTATTATCATCATTATAAGTGTCTCAAGGCGTATACTTATGTATATTTTCGCAAAGTCTTTTTTTTTTCTTTTTTCCTGCATGTCTTACAAATAAAAATGTACCATAGGTAAATACAGCTATTTAGGAAATAGACAGATAATGTTCATAACGATAGATTTAGAAAGAACATCGGAATCTCGGAATTCGAAAACACGAAACGACTCCTTGTTAAGGTACGAAAACTTTTTATTAACTTTCAGTTAAAGGTTTCGACATAAAGAGGAGAGACACAATCTTGCTATGCTGTCTTATTCATTTGGCCCCCGTCTCGAGCGGCCCCCATAGGGCGCACGTTCGCCTCGCGCCTGCTAGCTCCAAAAGTCGATCATTCTCGTTTGGCGTCGAGTACTCGACTCTGACTTTCTTCAGTTTCTCGCACAAACCTCCGCGCGCTTCCGGTGCGTGACGACACTCGCACTCCATCAACCGTTTTGTCTCGGAGTATTGTGGCATCTGAGTGACACCTCCATCCGCCCGTGTGCACCCGCGTTAACACCTGCCTCAATGTTGCACCCAACTAACCCATGTGTTGAGCCGAAAGGTTCTCAGCCTAACTAAACTCAAAGTTATGAACCGAAATCCCTCGGCTATTATATAACAAAAGTAGACGAGCGAAATATAAAAATAAAAAAAAAAACAAAAAAAAACCTAAAAAGAAAAGGTTTTTAATATTTATGGAGAGAGCCTGAGTATGTGTAAAAATGGTCCTAAAGTTTCTTGGGTTTGAGCCCAATTTGTTGTTTCTTTCGTGCTTTTTCTGGGATAGAACTATTTTTTTTAGATATTCTGGTGTAGATAGGTGAAAGTTTGTTGGAGAAGTTGGTTTGTTAGTCGCGAGAGGGAAGTTTGTTTGTGTTTAGCAAGTGTCACGTGATGGCTCACGGAGACGAGGAGGTGGGAATGATACTCTCCCCCCGTTGAACTAAAATTATCTAGCAGTCAAAAAGTGACCGTTAGAAATGAATGTGGGTCACACAGGTGTTCGCACTTAAGTGACCTTGGGTCGCCGGATATCGGAAGGGGAAAGAGAAAATGAAGCCAAATGATTGGCGGGGGGACCCCAAACGGAAGTGGGATTCCCTTCCCCTCAGCGGAAGTAAATACAAAAAAAGGGAGTTTTGAGCAAGTCTGGTGGCAGACGGACGATAGCCATTTTACTCCGGGCTAAAGACAAAAAGACTGAGACACGAGGGACTCCAAAATCCTTCAAGCCAGCATTAAAAACAGTACGAAGTCTATTAGCCCGTGAAAGAAGAGAAATTCTCCAGTGGAACCCCGTCAAAAAAATAAGATAAGTAACTTTGGGACATTTTCCCTTTACACCCAAATTTTGTTTACCACTCTCTCTCAATTTGGAAAAAGGATAAAAGCCAAGAAAAGACATTTATATTCATGGACTATCCTATTATATATTTTTGACACTGAACATATATATGTATATAACCGTAGTAAAGAACCTATGTATTTTCATTTTACCATGTGGTCTATGTTATTATTCCATGCTTTCCTTTCAGCTTCTATTCGCCTTACATTATCTTGCTTAGAACTGTCCTATTAATTCCTAAAGTATCACACGGGAAACCGGAGTTGCCGACTGTAGCAATATTAATATTATTACAACTAAGACCTATAGGCCCGTATTCTTCTATTATCTAAGGGGAAGAAGTTTAGCGGCCTGGTGGGTGTGTGATAGTGTGAAATTTTGGACCCCTTTGCCAGCGGTGGCCAGTCTGGCCCTAAATTATTCCCTCACGTAATATGCCAGTTCTTATCTGCCTGAGAGAAGAACTCTGAACAGGACTCATTTCTGTAGGGGATCAAGTGCCAACCTGCCCCGTCTTCACACGTGCGAAAATAAAGTCCCATTTAGGGATTCTAATCAATTTGCCGTCACACAAGGAAGATGGTTGTAACGTATGTGTGTTTACGTTGAGTTGTTTCCTCGCTGAATGCTGTAAGGCCCTTCGCTAATTGTAGTTAGGTATTAAAGGAGGTTGAAGAAATAAGATGGCGATAGTCGAAAGGTATTTTTGGAATAACGTTTTTATTTGCCGCATGGAATATTGGGTTTGCTTTTGGTGCTGCAAGACTCGTGGAGTTTAAGCTTGTTAGTATTGAGACGAAATTGAGTTATGAGAAGTTGAGAAGGTTGAGATGGTAGCGTGTGTCGTCGGACGTGTAAGGGATTGTGTTTGTTGCATTTTGATGAAAGTTGTGGGAATTGAACTTTGGATGTCACCGTGGGTTTCGTGTCTGGTATTTGGGGAGAGTATGCGTTATCTCCATTAAAGTGGCCCAGAGGTGAATTGAGAGCTAAGCGTGTCGAGAGCGGGATTACGCGTCAGATCGACATAGCCAATTTTGGGGTGACATAAAGTTGTGCCTGTGCGAGGCATGTTGAATGTATTTAATTTATATTCAACTGGGATTCCTTGTAAGGAATCCATAAATTAGATGGGTTTCCTCTTTGTGTCCATGCTGCTGCTGCTGCTATTCTAGAGCCGCAGTGAGACGTCTGCACTGGGCGGCCTTCTCAAGCCAAAGAGGGTGTATTTGGCAGCTTACCCGATTTGGTGGCCAGAAATGAAGGTCCGGGATGAATAGGATAAGTCATCCTGATTGGGTGAAATTAAGTGTCGAATTAAATTGCGCACCAAACCAAAATACGAATTTCCCCTTCCACTATACTGGTACTAATTGTTGTCTTGATGTGATTGATCTTTGTAGATTAGAACGAACAGTCAGTAACAATCTTTTATTTCTCCCTTTTTGGAACATAATTGATTTTTTTTCCCAAAAATCAACTCCAGTACCAATCCCCTACCCACTAAATAAAGGCAACTTGTACGATTCAAGTTGCGTGTCAATTGGCTACATCGACTTTTGGGGTAAGGGATTACTGTTCAAAAGACTACTACGACAGCTGAAATAAAGGCTGATCCTTTCCCTAGTCCGATATCATTATATTCATAATTTGGATATTGCTGTGATTAAACTACCCTAAGTTAAGTCACCTTTTTCAGCCCTTAGAAATCTATACGAAAATAATACGGGTCGACTTATGTATCTAAACTTTTAAGAGAATCATCCAGTGGAACAGTACGCCTAACAATCGATATATACAATTTACAGTGACCCTAATATACATATTTACCAACCCTTCCACTCGGGCAGGATATGTCACAAGGTCAGTATTTAACAGGTTTGAATTTAGAGTTTTCCTTCGCCTAGACAAGTTGCCTCACCAAGGCAATGGTTATCGTCGCAGGAAATGGACACAGCGACACGAGTTCAAATCCTGGACGAGACTGATTACATTTCACATTGCACGAATACCCTTGGTAAAGGTATGAATCCAATTATTCTCCCTCTAGATATGGGTAACTAGTAGGGCAGACTAGGTTCTTCAGCCTTAGTGGGGCAACTAGTCTAGGAGAAGGAAAACTCTGAATTCAAACCTGTTAGACTCCGCTTAAAAAATTGATCTTGTGTCATATCCTGCCCGAGCGGAGGGTTTGGGGATATATGATACTGCCACAAACATTTTCTACATAAAATCGTGTTTAGTGAACATATATAACAAATTAACTCAGTGATTAATATAGTGTTGTATCGTGGTAAGGAAGAGATACACCGTGAAAGAAAGAGTTAATTATTTATCAACTCAAGTGGTACAGTCCAACAAATATTACAAGTCTCGCGCTGTGGGTGTTATGTCCGAAGTTGATCTTACTATAGACCTAGATCTTGCAGAACCTCGCAGTACTTAAGAAACACGACCTCTTTTATATCTCCATGATACCGAAAGTCACGGGGGTGTCCTCGTGGTATAATGGTTAAAGCGATGGTCAGCGGAATCGTAGTACGCGCTATTACGTTCACTTTCGGGCAAATACCCTTGGGAAAGGTATGAACCCCCTTATCCTCCCAGCTATGGGTTAAATAGTACCACTACTGTTCTTCTAGGAGAATGGCTTTGGCATTAAATAACCTAAAACAAGTTGATATGCCATTAAACAAAGAAACCGAACCGAACCGAACCGAAAGTCACGGGCTACGAGCCACTATACAACATACAGAAAAATGAAAATATAAAAAATATATTATAAACGCTTTATCTCACATAGTTTCCAAAAGCTGATGCACTCACTGTAAATACTGACTGGAACGGCGTCGCAACCAGGTGGCCAGTCAGACGGCTACAGAATATTGATTATCTGCGCAATTTCATGTTAGAGCAAAGGATTTTGAATTTGTATGAATAGAAGCTCTGAGTAAGATTTCCATCATTCATACATGGCTCTTGTAATTCTGATTTCAAAGAAAAATGTCACAATATACAGCAAGAGTTATGACAGTTTTAAGAGAAAGTTATTGCAGTTTATATCTTGATACAAGACATTTGGCGTTTTGTGACCGCTCGTCAGAATCTACCATCATTTAAGTCAACAGGGTAAGTTTTGGCTGTCAAGTATGCTTAGGAAACCACCTATAGAGCAGGTACAGATCTACCCCAGAATTATCAACTGCTACCATAACGTTGAAGTTGATATTGTCTGTTTCATCACTGGCATTGATGGGACTGTAGCAAATGACGATTGTTATGCAGGGGTTGAAATTAAATAAATACAATTTAATGCTAATAATTTTTACGCAATTGAATTAAAATTGTTTCTCTTTAAGCTACTTACGATAAGATTGCAAAATATTGATGTCGACTTATAATTTGATGACATACATCTTAATACATATAATATATACACAATTAAATCAAAATTGTTACATTCTTAGCAACTTATAATGAGACAGTCAACTTATTAGCCATATAGGTATGTACGTCGAAATTTTCCATAAAAATATCAGGATAATCATCATCATATCGCGCTGGTAGCACGGATATCCCTGACCCTCTCTCGCCACTCCTCCCTATCGTCCATCGCCCTATGTAGGTCTTCAGGACAACATCCCGTATCCTCACATAGCTGCTGAATGTATGTTTGTGCTGGTCGTCCTGCTTTTGCACGGCCATGTGTGGGGGTCCATAAGAGTACATCTCTTATGAGTTCGTCCCTGCTTCTCCAGCAGTGTCCTGCATGTCTGGCTCGTCTAACTTGAATAGTTTTCGTGATAGGGGGCAGGTGGCCGTACAGTTGGTGTCTTGTGGGGTGTTGCCGCCAGGACTTGTTAAAGATTGCACGTAGCATTCTTGTGTAATTGCCGTCTAGCTTCTTCTCCAGCCGTTTTGTTAGCGTCCATGTAGTGCAGCCATATAGCAGTATCGATGTGACCGCTATATGGCTGCACTACATGGACGCTAACAAAACGGCTGGAGAAGAAGCTAGACGGCAATTACACAAGAATGCTACGTGCAATCTTAAACAAGTCCTGGCGGCAACACCCCACAAGATCATGATAATAATAGATAATAATTAATAATTAAGTGACGTTGACTGTCTGTAATGTGATGGTTAACGTTGTAAGAAATGGAGACGGCAACACGAGTTCTAATCCTTGATGAAGCTGTTAACATTTCACATAACACTTATAACATTAGGAGTGTTATGAATCCAACTTACTTCAGGTATGCGTAAATGGTGGGGCAGACTGAGTTTTTCAGCATTGGTTCGGGAAACATACTAGGTGAAGGCAAACTGTAAATAAGACATGTTAAATTCCGTTTAAAAATTGACCTTTTATCCCATCCTGACCTTGCTGAGGGGTTGGGTAAATCCACACTCAATAAGTGATGTTTCCTTTTGGTTGTAACGTCAGTTTTTAGTTATAGCGCTAGGGTTAAGCAAGGAAATTCTTAAATAAGCCAATGGTCGTTGTATATGGAAACAGATCACACTTGCCTGCGCAGAATATTGATTAAGATTATATCTGTATGAACAGTTAGCTTATAGGATGCGAGGAAGTGGATGATTTTCCAGCAGAAAGTGATCGCTAGCAAATATACATTTGCAAGAAGAACCAAATTATAATACTATCGAGATAGCAAGATACACATTTAGTCACATCTTGTGGCCCGAAAGCTAAAACTATGGCAACTATTTTTAATAGAATATAATAATCAATTACCATGGAACCTCGACTTACGAAAACCCTATTTTACGAAAAATTCAAAATACGCAACGGGCTTCAAAAGAACTTTCTTCCAATTCAACGAAAAAATATTCAAGATACGAATACGAAAATTGAAAGTGTTGTTCGACAGCAATCCTCCCAGAATTCATTTCGTGGCACCACGTGAACGCTCTATTGTGCTCTTATCTTTTTTTTAACATTTATGTAAATGACTATGTTGTCATTAACGAATATATTCCTTCGAGTGGGTATAATATTGCCTCTTTGTACGACTGCTTTTGGGGGTTGGAGCCAATTACGTCATTCATAAAGCAAATCTTTTCCCAATATACGAAAATCTCTTGATACGAAACCCCTTTCTGGGACGATTTAATTTCATATCTCGAGTTATTACTGTACACTTTATTCCCGGCAGATGAGATCTTTTTAAAACAAGCATCCTGGCGATGATATCTATAGTTAATAAATAATAAGTAAAGCTACTGCAGTTGAATTTTTGAGAATTATCATTCTCAGTTCCATCCCGATTAGGAATGGTAGTTCCTATTAGCTTCCAATTTATTAAGGTTTGAAAATTATTAGTCTTGAGCAGCGACCCATTATATATAACTATGTGCTCACAAATGATCGTTATTATGATTTAATAGGATTAATGCTATACAAGAATAATTTAATAGGATTAATTAATTTAATAGGATTAATTTAATAAGATTAATGCTATATCAGAATACGTAAAACTATTTAACTGTAAGTAAATTATTCGTATCAAAAGTAGGTAATTTAAGCTACAGTTGTTGACAAAGTATTACATTACATGGAATTGTTTAAACGAATGATTATCACATATGAATCGTTACTTTATACTATATAAGTAAATATAAGGTTTTTATGTAGTTAGGATTGTTTTGGTTTTTGACATAGCAACTTTCATTGGTTATACAATGCCAAATCAATTTTTTATACAACTAAATATTTATTTCAAACAATTCAGTTTAGCATAAGTGCACAGTTTAATTATCAAAATATTTCTCTTTTAAGCTATTCCGTTTAATCAAACAGTTACGATTAAAACTATTCAGTTAAGTATAAGTATAGTTTTTGTTTACATACTGTAAAATATCAAAACAGTACGATTTCGAACAATGAAGTTTAGGGTAAGTACAGTTTAAATGTCAAAAACAGTTCCATTTCAAACAATTCAACTCAGCATAAGTATGCAGACTAAATATCAAAATAGTTCCATTTCAAGCGATTAAGATTAGCATTAGTACGCACTTTAAATGTCAAAACAGTTCTATTCAAGCAATTCAGTTTAACAGAAGTACGTAGTTTAGTTCTATTTACCCATAGATAGGACCCTATTTGGTGCTACCACACTGGGTTAGGGTGGGTCTGATAGCAATGGCAATAATGAGGTAGTCCGCATTTGCCAAAACCGAAGCATTAGTGGAGGCACATCATAAGATTGTTTTGAGTCATTTATAGGGCACTCGTTGGTGGGGTCTTACCCCTCTGTAGAGGGGCAGTCAGTGTATTCTACAGCCCAATCCGACTCGACCACATCTGTATGTCTTCCCTCTCCGCAGAAAAGCATTCGATGTATTCTACTGCTGCGGCCGACAATAAAGTAATTGTCATACAGAAGTATACATATAACAATGCAAATGCCATATGTGCAAAGAACCATTTCTTTTGGTAAAATAAAAGGTATGATTTATTTAAAAAGATTCTAATTGAACATAAAAATACAGTTCAACTAGATCTTTAGAAATTAATCAAAATTCGACATCAGGTAACCCATAAATTTTGTATTGGAGAGAGAGAGAGAGAGAGAAAGAGAGAGAGAAAGAGTTTCGAAGAGGGTTAAGTTTGCGCAGACTCATCCAGAGGTGCAGACGGCATGATTCTTCTCTGAAACCACTCTGTATTTTTTGTTTGCTCTTCTCGGGTTGAAAATGTTTCTATTTTATATAATTTTCTGGACGCCCACGCAATCATTATCAT
>CAUZXS010001994.1:0-132500 GCA_963585895.1 Sepioteuthis lessoniana
TAGACGGCAATTACACAAGAATGTTGAGAGCAATATTGAATAAGTTCTGGTGGCAACACCCAACAAGGCACCAACTATATGGCTACCTGCCTCCCATCAAGGAAACTATCCAAGTTAGATGAACCAGACATGCAGGACACTGCTGGAGAAGCAGAGACGAGTTCATAAGTGATGTACTCCTATGGACCCCCACATAGGTCGAGCAAAAGCAGGGATGACCAGCTAGAACATACATACAGCAGCTATGTGAGGATACTGTATGTAGCCCTGAAGACCTGCCATAGGGAAAAGTGGCGAGAGAGGGTCAGGGATATCCGTGCTAGCAGCACAACATGATGATGATGATATATATATATATATATATATATATATATATATATATATAGAGAGAGAGAGAGAGAGAGAGAGAGAGAGAGATGTAGTGACTGCTGTCTCCTTAGTTCTGCTAAAAGTACCTATGATAGTGCATGTGAATCCTTTGAATAAGATCAATTCCAGTCATGTAACAAACAAGCTGTCTTTGTTATTGACAGTGCTTAAGTACACTTTTCATATGACTTCTCATAACTGTAACAGAGCCACATACTTTTTCACAGAAAAGATATGAGTTACTTGTAGGTTGCTGTGAAAGGACCAGTGTAATATGAATCTGCAATAATATCCTTTCGAGGCAGATTATTTGAAACATTTTCATCAATAACCGAGGCAATGAGAATGAGGTCAGTGTAGTGCTCAATCAAACATTTCATGATACTCTCCTGACCCTTAAAGAGAGAGGAACCCATCTTTCACTTGAGTGTTACCACAGATGAGGATTGAAGAATTGTCTAATTAAATGGTATAGTGCTATCAAGTCTTTACTGTTATAAGCCATTTGAATTTTCACAAAAATGTCTGACCGCAACTGGTTTTTTCATTTGTCAGAACTTGCACTGGAGTGAGAATTTTACACACAAAGACGGCAGTGAAGGCTTTTCATTTCATTTTTATCAGAGATACTTTTGTAATGGGTTTTTATCCCTTTATTGGCCTAGTTGTCTGATATTTTTTCCGCATCGCTGAATACAACCTCATCAAATTCCATTCTTGGTTTTGCTTGTCTTCAAATTCATCTGAATTGCTTGACAATTTAATCTTCTCATCACCATGGAGGTCTTTTGAGTGGTCATTTCCAGTTTCGCAAATACCACTAGCCAAACACAGAGGTCCACCTGTTATCTGTGAACCTTGTCACATGTCCAACTAAGTAGAACATTTGCTTTTGATACTCCATACAATCCCATCCGGTCATACTCTCAAATTACCTTGTTTCAGACATGCCCAAGCAACAATACACCCAGCATTATAATCAGTTGCTGATCTTCCTTCTTTGTTTTGCTTGCATATAATACTGCAAGAACAATGGTGCTATTTAAGAGATTGGCACAACGGGTCTTGTTCAGATTGCCTTGCATCTTTTGTCATAGCCACTGTGATCATATTCTCTGCAAGATTTCCACATCTACATCTTGGGACATATTCATCATTTATTCAAAGTAGATGTTCCCTTTTACCTCCTTAATTTCATCACTTGTCATTACACACCCTTAGGTACCACAAACACACACATATATATATATATATATATATATAGTGTGTGTGAGTGTAGTAGTAAAGCATGTTTCATTTATTAATAAAGACAAATTTTGTCTGTATAATTTATTTAAGATCCTTTCAAGTTTCCGGATAAGTGTCTTAGTTTCAGGTTGAAATTAGTAGATGAATTTCCCAAAATTATCCCAAGCACTTTCAGACCCTTCATAGAGCATCAGCAAGGGTTGCTATATATATATACACACACACCAACCACATGCATTCCTATGAAGCAAGGTATGCATTGCTTACTCTCACAAAAATTCTAATATCTTTATTAAGTTAAACAAATTATTTATTTCAATTGTAACATACATCACATCAAAGACTCTCAGTGAATTTTTAAGTTTTGATGGTTTGGTTTGGTTTTATGGCATATCAAACATTGTTGGTTATTTAATGCTAAATCCTGTTTATACATATATCTTGAATATGATTTGTAAACACATTTTGTAGATACATAGTTAAATGATCAAACAGTTCTATTTCTAACAATTCAATTTATCAAAAGTCAACAAAGTTAAATGGTTCCAACTATTGCTATGAATCACTAACAATTCAATTAAACATCAGTCACAGTTAAATGATCAAACAGTTTTATTTCTAACAATTCAATTTAGTGAACTTCAACAAAGTTAAATGGTTCCAACTTTTGCGATGAATCTCTAACAATTCAATTAAACATCAGTAACACTTAAATGATCAACAGTTCTATTTCTAGCTATTCAATTCAGAGTAAGTCATTTGTTTGCACTTAGTTTAAATGTCAAACAGTTCTATTTGATCCATAGATAGGAAGGACCCTACCTGGTGCAAACACTCTGGGTCAGAGTGGACCTGGGAGTGATGTCAATGAATGAATACTCCATATTCCCCAAAGCTCCAGCATTACTAGTCTCACCATCAGATTGTTTAATGTCATACGTCACTAGTTAGGGTGGGGTGGTGTCTTACTGCACTGCAGTGATGCAGTTGAATTCCAGTGGCAAGAAGCAAGGTATACATTTTCTTGTGTATATAAGTACATATATGTACGTGTATATAAGTACATATATGTAAGTATTTTTTTTCTTTTTTATTCAGAAAAGTTTACTATATTATTTTATACATAAATCTATCTTGTCTCATGTCGTCATTTTTATTATAATCACAATGTCTAAATTATTACATTCTACAGGGGGTTGCCCGGGAGACCTGGGTTCAATCCCAGGTTGAGTCATACCAAAGACTCAAAAATTGGTACTTGATGCCTCCTTGCTTAACACTCAGCATTATAAGGTATGGATCAGGGGTAAAGTGGTGCAATCCAGAGAAAGGAGTAGCACCCTTCCCTACACCTCAGTGTAGTAGCTATCGAAAAGGAGCCTTCAGGTCATCTTCGACTACGACAACAATATTAACTGGAGCAAGTTTGCCAGATTTGCTTTTACTAGAGATGGGGGGTAGGTTTGCTAGATTTGATTCTACTAGAAACAAGGTTAGATTTGCCAGATTTGGCTCAACTAGAGATAGGGACAGGTTTGACAGATTGGATTCAGGTAGAGGAAAGTGCCAGCTTGCAAGATTAGGTTCTATTAAAGACCAGCACCAACTTAGCTTTTACTAGAGATAGAGGTCAAGCTTGTCAAATTGGGTTCTACTAGAGATGGGGGTAGGTTTGGGTTCTACCAAAGAAAGGGGCAGTTTTTCCAAATCGGGTCATACTAGAGACTTGCCAGATTAAGTTCAACTAGAAATGCAAAAAAATACGCAATATGTAACCCAAAAGTGTAGGGAATCTAAACAGTGCAACAATCATTTACAGAAACTTTTGTGTGTAAGATAAATATATGCATATTTCACCTTGTGTTAAATAGATAGAGAGTAGAGAATCTAAATTTTTGAAATAAGACGTTAGTATTTTCATCATTTCAGACTACATAGTCCTCATCTCCGTTGTTTTAATTACAATGTTTTGGCAGCTGTAAACCCAGACTTCTTCAGGTGTCTTTTTGGTAACTTGATTTGTATAAAAAACAAAAATGTTTGCAAATTACAGTGATTAAAGAAACTTAATTTTAGCAGGTGTTTATGGTAATTGTCAGAATACTTTATGTTTTCCATCCGTCCTCTTTTTCTTCTTTTATTATTGTTTATCACCCTTTTTCCTTCTTTTCCTATTGTCTACCACTCTCTTTTTATCTCTCATTCTTACCATCATTTTTGCCTCTTCCCCTTTATCCCTTCCTTTTTTGCTACTTCACCTTTCTCCTTTCCTTCCTTCATTTCTTGCCTCTTCACCTTCCTCTCTTCTTTCCTTTGTTGCCTCTTCAACTTTCTCCCTACCTTCCTTTTTTGCCTCTTCACCTTTCTCCCTTCCTTCCTTGCTTGCCTTTTTTTGCCTCTTCAAATTTCTTCCTTCCTTTTTTGCCTCTTCCCCTTTCTCTCTTTCTTGCCTCTTCACTTTTCTCACTTCCTTCCTTTTTTGCCTCTTCACCTTTCTCCTTTCCTTCCTTTTTGCCTCTTCACCTTTCTTCCTTCCTTTCTCTCCTCTTCCCCTTTCTCCCTTTTTTGCCTCTTCCCCTTTCTCCCTTCATTCCTTCCTTTTTTGCCTTTTCACATTTCTCTCTTTCTTGCCTCTTCACCTTTCTCCCTTTTTTGCCTCTTCATCTTTCTCCCTTCCTTCCTTTTTTGTTTCTTCACCTTTCTCTCTTTCTTGCCTCTTCACCTTTCTCCCTTCCTTCCTTTTTTTGCCTCTTCACCTATCTCTCTTCTTTCCTTTTTTTGCCTCTTTACCTTTCTCCCTTCCTTCCTTCTTTTTTTGCTTCTTCACCTTTCTCTCTTGCCTCTTCACCTTTCTCCCTTCCTTCCTTCTTTTTTGCCTCTTCATCTTTCTCTCTTTCTTCCTTTTTTTGCCTCTTCACCTTTCTCTCTTCCTTCCTTTTTTGCTACTTCCCCTTTCTCTCTTTTTTGCCTCTTCACGTTTCTCTTTTCCTTCCTTTTTTTGCCTCTTCACCTTTATCCTTTCCTTTCATTCTTATTGTTTGGCATTCTTCTCTCTCATTTTTCCTCCTTGTCATCCTTTTAGTCTCTCCCTTTTTCTCCTGTCCTTCTCCTTTTACTCTCTACTACTCTTCTTTCTTCCTCCACTTAAACAAATCAATATTGAAATACAACTAAGTTTACTTAATGTCAGTATTTTACAATCAATTTTTTATGAATCAAGTACCAAAAAGATAATTGAAGAATGCCAAAAGGTACATTACCTGAAATCTTGGATCAAAATAACCAAGATGAAGACAAGGGTCTAATATATATATATATATATATATATATATATTTATTATGTATATAAATAAAATGGTTGCCCCCACAAGATTGAGTATGTCCATCATTTGATATCATTCAGTAAAAGAACAATTAACAATACCATGAAGGATCGAGCAATTAATGATTTCACTGGTTATTTTGACAGTCTTACTTGATGAGTACGGTAGCTACACACCTAGCTGGATTAAAACTAAGACCTGTTAAAGGCAGGATGAACCCTGCAGTAGAGATCAACAGCCATCTAGTACTCTCATGCCATAATAAATATCAAGATTTTGATAATCTATCCACTAGAGAGAGAGGTCCCCAACCTTTTCTGCCTCAGGACCACAAAGCTTAACTAAGGGGAGTTCAGGGACATGATCTTAAAAGGACAGAGATAACAACTAAATTCACAAGATACAAGAGAGAGTCAAAAGTTTTGCAATATTTTGTAATAAACTAGTTTGCAACATATATCACATGACTGATGCAGTATATGCAGCGGTTGGTAGTATCACAGTTGTCGGTATGCTAACACATTGCGTATTGCTTGCCACCATGAGTGATTTGAATGCAACACAGATGATCATGCAACATAGTCTAATTCTGCAACTCTATGAGTTCAAACAGAGCCATAACACTGCAGAAGCAGCCAAAACCAAAAGGTAAAAAGCGCATTTGATCAGTAAAGTAAATTAGATGGTTCAAGAATGCTGATGATCAAAAAAAAGTCAGGTAGGCCTAAAAAGAGGCTGTGCTTCAAGCTAATAATGAAAAGCACTCAGAGGGTATCAGGCACGCTAGAAATCTCATAGTCCAGTGTGGTTTGTCACCTTCAGAGCTACCAAAATATGCCTTATGTGACTAAAATTTTGCCAAACTTTAGACTCAGTCTAGTAACAATTATAATTTATTAATAAGACATCTGATGTTGTTAGCAATAACAAAAAACTTGTAACATCAGGGTTTGATGAAGAGGTTGATAGAAGGAAAACATTGGACAAGTGATGATTTGACTGGTACAACCACAGTATACTTTTGTTATCCTTTATTTTGATGAACAGCTATTCACAGTGGTATGTAGCGCCAAATATAATGACTATTTGTTGGGTGTGGGTAATAAGGTTGGAGTATCATCCAGATGGAAACATGCAGTTCTTACAGAAATCAAGGATGTTGCTAGAAATTTGAACATCAAATCATTTGAACACTGAAGATCAATGAGTTCCATTGACAGTCGTAATGGTATTTCTTCTTCACAGCCAACAACAAAAGGTGAAGAGAAAATTTTGAAAGTTGGGGGAAGAGCCACAGGTTGTGGGTTGGGAACCACTGATCCAAGAAAAATCTGGGAATGGTCAACTCCAAGCTTTTGTTAAAGCATCTATCAAGAAGATAGATACTGAGGTAAAGACTGTGGCTTCAGTAACATCCAATCGGGTCGGCAAGTCATTAATTCAGTAAGAGAGGTCTGCACACCCTCAGAGTGAAATTCTCAACTTCTCTCTAATGCAAATTAGAATTATCTTCCAGAGACACCTATTTTTTACAAACTGGCAACTAATAAAATGGAGAGAAATGCGAGGTGCATACGATAAGTTTCCAGATTTTTTTCGTATGGGCATTTAAAACTGTCGTAGACTCTTGAAAATTCACTATGTTATTGCTATACATCTTATGAGATGATTGACCTATTTTTATGATTTCAGGTTCAAATGAACAGCTACAGCAGCAATTGGAATACACCCTACTAAAGCCTGATTGTCATAGCTGGTGAATTTCAAAAATGCAATCTGACACTTTAGAAGAACGATATGCAATAAAATTGTGTTTTAAACTTGGAAAAAATGCCACAGAAACGTATGGAATGCTTCAGACTGCTTTTCGACCATCTTGCATAAATCGAGCATCAGTTTTTGAGTGGAATAAGAGACTCAAGGAAGGCAAGGAGTCTGTGAAGGATGATGAGAGGTGTGGGAGGAGTAAGGAAGTCAGAACACCAGAGTTGATTGGCCAAAGGGTTAGGGTTACTACGTTGAGGTTTTAAGGGAGTTCAGGAAGAGATTCCGTTGGAAGAGGCCAGCACTCTTCAAATCGGCTCAGTGGCATTTCCACCAGGACAAAGCACCAGTCCACAACTCCATCTTGTCACAGACTATTTGACCAAGATGGGCATCAAGACAGTTCCTCACCCTCCCTAGAGTCCAGACCTTGCTCCCTGTGACTTTTGGTTATTTCCTAAGCTCAGAGGCTGTCGTTATGAGACAATTGAGGAGATGAAAGAGGCTGTGATGAAGGTCATTGACACGCTCACACAAGAGGATTTCCATGGGGCCTTCCAGAAGTTGTTGGAACGGTACAACAAGTGCATTACAGCCAGAGGAGATTACTTCGAAGGGGACTAGAGTTTCATGTGTGTACTATGAATAAAAATGCCCATACGAAAAAAGTCTGGAAACCTCGTATCAATCAACATTCACAGATAAACAGGGTGATTGAGAAGTAATTCCCTATTTCAAAATCGTCGTAATTTATTTCTTTCAAAAATTAGAGTTAAGAAATAAACTTTAAGAATTTTAAAATAGGGAATTATTTTCCCTATTATCTTGTATACAGAATTCATAGATTCACATTGCATTAAACTTTTGGGTCTTGTGAATCTATAACCAGCAAGGTCACTGAGTATACATGCTGGGAGAGTTCACAATGATTAGCATAATTCACATTGCACCAGGTTTTCGGACCTGGTGAACCTATGACCAGCAGCACATGTGTCTGGCCTTATGTGCTAACTCCCCCTCCCCTAAATCCCCACTATAAAAAAGACTTTGTGTCAAATCCAGCCTGGTGGGAGACACTGATAAATATCTACTCCATATATAGAAACTATTTCAAATATCATTTGAGATGTACTGAGTGTTTCAGAAATACTGATATCATTTTGTAATCTAATAATGGAGGAAGAAAGGTTAAGATAAGAAATGTAAAAACCAGTTTCTAGGGTGCTGGACTATTTTTATGAGGTAGAGGGAGGGTTGATCTTTATCTAATGGATTGGTATATTTTGGAATAGGTAGTCTCATTAAATAAAAACAAATCTTTTTTTTGTGTTGAACTTAGATCATTTAAAGAGGAGATGTCCAAGAAAGCATAACAATTAAATTTAATTATTCAGACCAATTTTTGGTCAAATAATCTCAAATTTTAACAGTATGTGTACAGAAGACATCGACACATATGACTAATGAAAGCATGGACAGCTATCGATAGGCTCTCGATCATATGGAAATCAGACCTGACCGATAAAATGAAACGCAGTTTCTTCCAGGCAGTGGTCATATCGATACTGCTATATGGATACACTACTTGGACGCTAACTAAAAAGCTGAAGAAGAAACTAGACGGCAATTACACAAGAATGTCGAGAGCAATATTGTACAAGTCCTGGCGACAACACCCCACAAGACACCAACTATACGGCCACTTGCCTCCCATCATGAAAACTATACAAGTTAGATGAACCAGACATGCAGGACACTGTTAGAGAAGCAAGAACGAACTCATCAGTGATGTACTCCTATGGAATCCCACATATGGCCAAGCAAAAGCAGGATGACCAGCTCGAACATACATACAGTAGCTATGTGAGGATACGGGATGTAACCCTGAAGACCTGCCAAAAGCGATGAATGATAGGGAGAAGTGGCGAGAGAGGGTCAGGGATATTCGTGCTGGCGGCACGACATGATGATGATGATGATGATGATACAGACAACTTGGGGGTGTCCTCGTGGTGTAATGGTTAAAGTGATGGACTGCCGAATTGTAGTCAGCGAGTTCAGACTCCAGTTGTACTATTACGTTCACTTTCAGACAAATATTTTGGGAAAGGTATGAACCCCATTATCCTCCCAGCAATGGGTTAAATAGTATGACTATTGTTCTTCAAGAAGGATGGATTTGACATTAAATAACCCAAGAAGGTTGTTATGTCATGAAAACAAACAACTTAAAATTCAATGCTTATTTTTCTATTTTTTTCAAGTATAGAAATGCCATTCACTAAGGAAAAAATATATTTAAACATGAAACAGAATTTTGATTTGTTTTTACAGATGCCGTTGACATTCAAGATCATTTGATCAAGTAATTAGATTATAGAATGATACCAATTATAACGAAATGTTTTGTGTATTAACACTAGTTATTCATGTGTGTGTGTGAGATGACATTCACCCCAGGTTGGTTGAGCCGGCTCAGCCCCCCAAAATTCACTGTGCCTGGAATGAAGGCCAACAAAGTATAATGAGGTGAATACCTGTCACTCATGGTTTCAATGGTGAACTCTGTACAGGCAGGAGCCAAAGATCATTTCCGCATTTTGTTATGCTGTCCCGAGCCATGTTTTCAGTTAGATACACCAATGCTTCCTCCAGCCCTATAAGTGTTACTGGATCAATAGACTCACAATGGAATCATTTTGTATTGAAATTTAGTGAGAGAGATTGATACAGTACACTTTCTTAACTATAAAAAAGTTCAGGGATAGGTATTGCTCGATATCATGGGATTGTTTCTTTTATATATATATATATATATATATATATATACATACACACACAGAATTTAAAGAATGTTTTAGTGAGAAGAAGATATAACCCATTATAAGTACCCTTAAAAGAAAAACTTTAAAAACTCACCCTTTTTTAGTGGATTTGAGAATGATACACCTGCTAAATAAAAATAAATCAAAATGATACAAACTCCACAGAAAACAATTGCCTTTTTATATCTGTCGTTGTTTTTGACATTATTATCATTTATTATCTTTTAGGCCAACAAATTTACATCTTGAGGTAAGTCAGTTTTATGGCATGTCAACTCTTGTCAAGTTATTTAATGCCAATATCAGATTTTTGTTTTTTGCGAGCAATTATAAAGTTTCAAGTAACTAAAGATAATTATTTGTAAACAATTATACCTTCAAGAAACAATTTTTAATACAAATAATTTATACACATTCGTATGGTTTGAAATTACTATTCCTAAATAATAAAAATAATGATAATTCATTTATTTGCACACTATGATATGGTTTTTGGCTGGTTGTTTTGTTTAACTGCATATTAACCCTTTTCAGGTCATTTAACATTGAATTAAGTGATTTTGATAAAAGTTTCAAACAATTCAGTTTAGCATAGATTTTATACAGTTTTTTGTTTACATACAATTACACGTCAAACAATTTAGTTTAGCATAAGTACACATTTTAAACACACAGTTAAATATAAAAACAGTCCTATTTCAAGCAATTCGGTTTAGCATAAGTACACAGTTTAGTTCTATTTGACACATAGATAGGACCCTATCAGGTGGTACCAATCCGGGTCAGAGTGAATCTGGGAGCGATGTCAATGAAGGGGTACTCCACATTACTTAAGCCTCACTATCAGATTGTTTAGTATCATTATCAGGACACTTGTCAGTGTATTCTGCAGCCCCAGCTGATGGGGACATAAATGGTTTCTGGTATTCCTATCTAATACAAATAATTTGTACTCACACATATAGTTTTAATTATTCCAAGTAATACTAGTTGCTTAAAATAATCTTTGGTAAATGATTATAACTGCAAGCAAGAATTCTCCATACAAATAATTTGCACACTATAATATAATTTCAAGTATTCCTATCTAATACAAATAATTTCCACACAGTTACATATCAAATATTCCTATCTAATATAAATAATTTGCACACTATTATATGATTTTAAGTATTCCAATCTACTTGTCTTTAATTGGAATCATTTTGAGATGGGGCTTCTTAATCTGAGAATTCCTATCTAATACAAATAATTTGCACACAGTTACATATCAAGTGTTCCTATCTAATATAAATAATTTGCACTCTATTATATGAAGAGAACTGCTGCAGTATACAGAGTCTGAAGATCCAAAGGTGGCGGCAGCAGGAATTCAGATAAGATCTGGCAGGAAGGGGAGTGGGAAGAGAGAGAGTTACAAGTGGCGGAGGAGAGGCTTAGGCATAAAGCTGTCTTAGGGTTGATAGCTAAAGGCAGAGCAGGATTGGGGTTTTTCCCCTTGACGCATACCAACAGTGTCAAAGGCAAAGAAAGATGCCAACTCATCCAAGAAGAAGTCTGTGAGGGCGTAGAAGAAGTGCGTTACTGTAAAATGGTCGGTCTGAGTCAGCAAGGAACCTGGACAAGGTGGGAGGATGTAGAGAAAAAAAGGATTACATGGTCAGATTGCTGGCGGCCGGATTTTAGCAAGATTCGATTTCTCATTAAATCAATGTATGATGTGTTACCGAGCCCAATGAACCTGCACATATGGGGGAAGAGAGAGACCCCCAATTGTCAAATATGTGCTAGGAAAGGATCTTTACAACATATCCTTAGAAGTTGCCCAAAAGTTTTGGGTGATGGACGGTACCGTTGGCGTCATGATCAAGCACTCAAGGTAATTGCGAATGAGGTGACTAAAGCTATGAGGACTAGTAATCATCAACCAGGAAAGAAATTGAAGCAGATCAACTTTGTAAAAGCAGGAGAGAAGATACAGAGAAAAAGGAGAGAGAAAATGAACCTGCTATCTTCCACGGACAATTGGCAGTTGATAGTGGATCTGGAGACTCAGCTGAAGTTCCCCAGACACATAGCTGTAACATCGCTAAGACCGGACCTGATATTGCACTCTAATAACACAAGGCAGTGCATTATTTGGGAACTGACTGTGTCATGGAAGGAATATATTACTCTCACTAATGAGAGGAAGAGGTCCAAATACCAAGAACTGGTCGAACAATGTCAACAAAAGTCATGGAAGATACATTTTGACTCCGTAGAAGTTGGTCGTAGGGGCTTTATTGGACAGTCTTTGGGCAGAGCCCTAGCAAAAATTGGTATAGTCGGGACAGCTAGAGTGAGGGCGCTGAAGAACATTACCAACACAGTTCTGAAGGCGTCAAAGTGGATTTGGCTTAAGAGATCAGAGCCATGGAAGAAATAAAGAGGACGATGGAGGAACCTAAGAATTAAGACTAGGAGACATATTACACATTATAAGAGTATATCGAGTTAATATTAAGTTAGGGTAGTCGGAATGTCAGGAGGAGGGGTTGAGAATCATTGGCGTTTGCGAAAGGGGGATGGATATTTAATTATCCGGGGGTTTTTTTGTTCTCATATACTGGTTACAGTCTGCTACTAATTTAAGGTTTTAATAAGTTTATTTGCCTGCGCCTACTAGTAGTTTTAGTCAATTGATTGAAACCTAATTGCGATAGTTCATGGGAAAAGTGGGGGCTGGAGATAGGTTCGTAATATTAATAAGTTAGAATGTAAGGAGTTGAATAGAGTAGCGTTTGGTTTGTTTTTTTTTAATGAGAAATATGCATTAGATTGAGAATAGATTATTGACAAACGGGAAGGGAGATCTAGGTAAATAAGTATGAGTTAATCTGTAGCAAATGATTTCGTGAGCCTAATAAATGGGAGTTTTTCCTTTTTTTTTTTTGGCTTTGAATAAGGGTAAGAGTTAAAGACTGACGGAATAGTTAGAGTAGGGGCTTATTTCATGTTAGTTTGGAAGTATTAGTATAGGATAGATTGGGGGCGGATATCTGTAAGTCTTGTTAAGAGTAAATCATGGACGTGAATGAATATTAAAAATACCATCTTACCTCGGTACCGAATCCGGAAGTAGTCAGCCAAAACCGGATGAGGTAAAGATGGTATTATATATAGTAGAGGAGTGTGGAATGCCCTGTTTTTCATTGACTGTTACTGAATGACAGATGTCTATAAGAACGGACGAAGTCCGGCCTTATTTGTTTCTTCTTTTTGCTTTGGTAGAGGCACGAGCGTAGCCTGTCGCGATCAAGGAGGCAGCTTGGCTCTTCCAGAGTCATGCCGGGGTTTCTGCCGGAGCCAATATGATGCATATAACCCGAAATCGGCGATGAAGACAGTGCATCACTGAAGACCTACCTTGATGCATTTAGGATGTATGATTGAAATGATTTCAAGTATTCCTATCTAATACAAATAATTTGCACACAGATAAATATCAAGTATTCCTATCTAATATAAATAATTTGCACACTATTATATGATTTCAAGTATTCCTATGTAATACAAATAATTTGCACACAGTTCTATAATATCAAGTATTCCTATGTAAGACAAATAATTTGCACACAGTTCTATGATATCAAGTATTCCTATCTAATACAAATAATTTGCACACAGTTCTATGATATCAAGTATTCCTATCTAATACAAATAATTTGCACACAGTTATATGGTTTGGAGTTTGAAAGAAAAAGACAGCAGAAAAGTGAGTATATTTGAGAATGATTGCCTCAAGACTATATTAGGAGTTTCCTGCATAAATCACACCAAAATGGATGATATAAGTAATTACGTTGGAATACCAAATTAAAAAAAAATCATCGACATTAAGAAGAAAAAATGAAGTGGGTTAGGTTAACTGTTTTGCTCAAACAGCCTGCCATGTTAAACATTTATAAAAAACAAAAGACCTAGAGGATGACCCATTAAAATGATGTTCTGACCAAATAAGAGAAAGAGATGTTTGGTTTAGTTTTTTTGTTCTGATGTCCTATCAACCTTCGTGGGTTATTTTAATGCCAAAGCCATCCGTCAAGAAGAACAGCAGTGATGCTATTTAACCCATAGCTGGGAGGATAAAGGGGCTCATACCTTTCCCAAGGGCATTTGTCTGAAAGTGAACGTAATAGCGTGACTGAAGTTCGAACTTGCTTACTACGATTCCACAATCCATCGCTTTAACCATTACACTAAGAGGACATCTTTTGCGGACAAGTACGAGCAATGACCATTTAAGGGGGTTTACGCAGATACTGAGTGAGCAGTGATCTATTAAAGTTTTGATGAAAAGTAACAAGGTACTTAACATTCTGTCTATAAAAAAAAACTTTAAAAAAATTAAAAAATGAAGAAAGAGAGAGAGAGAGGAAGCTATATATGTTTCCCTAGGAATAATTGAAATCTGGTATCTTTGGTTTAGAAGAAAATTAATGCCAGATAAAAAAATTATAAGGTGTGTACTTACTTATCAGGCTATTGGCCTAATGAGTAGAGACTGGGTTTCAATCCCAGGTCGAGTCATACCAAAGACTTTAAAAATGGTACTTGATGTTGCCTTGCTTAGCACTCAGCATTATAAGGTAAGGATTAAGGGTAAAGTGGAGCAATACAGAGATTGGAGTAGCGCCCTCCCCTACACTTTGGTGTAGTAGTTATTGAAAAGGGAGCCTGTGGGTCACTCTCGACAAAGGTCGCCAACTTTACTTACTTACTGTAGAAGTTATTATTATCCATTTTGATTGTACAGTGTTCCACTAGAAATAATTAAATCCAAGTATAGGAGGTGCCCGTGGTGTAATGGTTATCGTCATAGGAAATGGACACGGCAACACAAGTTCAAATCCTGGACGAGACTGATTGCATTTCACATAGCACTAATACTCTTGGGAAAGGTATAAATCCAATTATTCTCCCTCCAGTTATGGGTAAATAGTAGGATAGACTTGGTTCTTCAGCCTTGGTGAGGCAACCAGTCTAGGAGAAGGAAAACTCTGAATTCAAACCTGTTAAACTCCGCATAAAAATTGACCTTGTGTCATATCCTGCCCAAGCGGAGGGGTTGGTAAAAAGGATTAAATCCAGGTATCTTTGTTTAAATTGGACAAAAAATTGTTAAGTGTGTACTTATTCATGGTGTCCATGATATAACACGAAACCATTAGATGGTGAGGTTTCATTCCTGGAGATTTGGGGAATGTGGAGTACCCTTTCATTACCATTACTCCAAGGACAACTCTAATCTGGAGTGGTAGTACCTGTTAGGGTCCCATCTATGGGTCAGACAGAAATATTTAATTATTTACTATACCAAAAACCATTTAACTGACTGCAAACAAGTGATTAATACTAAATTGAATTATTACTATTTGAGAGCAATGTTTGAAAACTTTTAACTTTGTGTAAATAGAATTCTTAGTGTTAGATAGCGATGTAAGAAAATAACAGTTTGCAAATAATAAATAGCAATACTTGAAACTATTTAACTGAGCGCAAACAAATGAGCTCTTGCTCATTTAAAAATCTTACCAACAAACTATTTGTTTATAAATCATATATATATATATATATATAAAACAAGATTTGGCATTGATGGTTTGGTTTGGTTTGATTTGGTTTCTTTGTTTAATGGCATATCAACCTTTGTAGGTTATTTAATGCCAAAGCTATTCTCCTAGAAGAACAGTAGTGGTACTATTTAACCCATAGCTGGGAGGATAAAGGGGTTCATACCTTTCCCAAGGGTATTTGCCTGAAAGTGAACATAATAGCGCGACTGGAGAACGAACTCATTTACTACGATTCCGCAGTCCATCACTTTAACCATTACACCACGAGGACACCCCTGATTTGTCATTGAATAACCTACAAGGGTTGATATGCTATAAAACACAACCAACCAACATATTTATGGGTGATTCAGTAGAACTTAACATTATCCATTTTGATTGTATAATGTTCTACAAGAAATAATAAAATTGTGTTATATTTAGTTTAAAATTAACTAACTTTTTTTCATAAAAAATTGTTAGGAGTGTACTTATTTATTAGCGTGGTGTAATGGTTATTGTCGTAGGAAATAGGCAGGCACGCACACACAAATACATACATACATACATATATATATATATATATATATATAGATAGATAGATAGAGAGAGAGAGAGAGAGAGATTTTTTTCGTTAGCGTCCGAAGAACAATATTAACACATCACCGTTCGGAAGAAATCCCCTTTTATTCAATCGGATAGATCAGATATCCATAATATCGAAAATCTTCAAATCCTGGACAAGACTGATTGCATTTCACATAGCACTAATACCCTTGGTAAAGGTATGAATCCAATTATTCTCCCTCCAACTATGGTTAAATAATAGGGCAGACTAGGTTCTTTAGCCTTGGTGAGGCAACTAGTCTAGGAGAAGGAAAACTCTGAATTCAAACCTGTAAACTCTGTTTAAAAATTGACCTTGAGTCATATCCTGCCCGAGCGGAGGAGTTGGGTAAATATGGACTTATTTATGAGCGATAATGTAATACTTAATAATATCCATTTTGGCTGAATAATGTTGCAATAGAAATAATTAAATCCACATATATTTGGCAAGGAAGAAAATATAAAGTATATATGGTAATAGTTTTCTTAAAATTGACAAGGTTATCTTAACAATTTAAAACTTAAAAACAGCCAGGGATGAAAATGTTTTATCTATTTATTCACTTAGTTAAAAGTTAAGTTGACGACCATAGTTGAGGGTGACCCTAAGGATCCCTTTTCGATAGCTACTACACCAAGGTGTAGGGGAGGGCACTACCCCTTTCCCTGGATTGCTCCACTTTATCCTTGATCCGTACCTTATAATGCTGAGTGTTAAGCAAGGAGGCATCAAGTACCATTCTTAAAGTCTTTGGTATGACTCGACCTCGGATTGAACCCAGGTCACCCGGGCCATTGGCAAACACTCTAAACATTATGCCAATGTTCACTAAGGGATTATTATTATTATTATTATCATTCATGATGACAATTGTCCACTATAAACTCTTAGTATTGTTTTAACTTCTTTCACATAAAAACGTTTAGATTCAATAACTTGCTTTTTAAAATCAGACCTTTTCATACTGACAATAAACTTGTTTTAATGTGAGTCAAAATTGTTTTTAAAGATAGAAAAATACTATAAAGTATATGAAACAGATCAATAAGTTCTTGTATTTTATTTTATTTTATTTTTTTGACCATGTACATTTATATCTACAAAAGGAAAAAAGATTGGTAGGCTGGTTTTGCAACATGTCGATTCTCAGAGGATTATTTCATGTCATAGTCAGTTTAATAGATTTGGTTTGGTTTGGTTTGATTAGCTTTTATGGCATATCAACCATTGTAGGTTATTTAATGCCAAATCCTCTTTATACATATATATTAAATATATATGATTTGGTTTGGTTGGGTTTTAAGGCATATCAACCTTAATAGGTTATTTAATACCAAATCCATTTTCATACATGTAAATGGTCCTACTTCAAACAATTCTGTTTAGCATGAGTACACAGTTTAATTGTCAAAAACATTTCTATTTCAAGCTATTCAGTTTAGTCAAACAGCTGTAACTCAAACAATTTATTTTAGTATAAGTATAGTTTTTGTTAACACAGAGCTAAATGTCAAAACAGTCCTATTTCAAACAATTCAGTTTAGCCTAAGTACAGTTTCATTGTCAAAAACAGTTCTATTTCAAATAATTCAGTTTAACATAAGTATGCAGTTCACATGTCAAAACAGTTCTATTTCAAGCAATTCAGCTTCACATAAGCATGCAGTTTCAATATCAAAACAAGTAAATTAGTTTAGCCTAAGGACGCAGACTTAACCCATAGATAGGGCCCAGTCAAATGCTATCTCTCCAGGTTAGAGTGGACCAGGGAGCAATAGCAAAGAGGTGTTCAACATTCCTCAAAGCTCTAGCATCACTGGAACCTCACCATCAGATTGCTTAGTGTCATATTCAGAATACTCTTTGAGAGTGGGGGTCTTACCCACTCGACACAGGTGCAGTCGGTATATTCTACAGCCCCAGCCCACTAGGCAATACACTGAGTTAAATATAAAAATAGTTTTATTTCAGATAAATCAGTTTAGCATAAGTACGCAGTTTAGATGTCAAAACAATTCTATTCTAAACAATTCAGTTTAGCATAAATACACAATTTAAATGCAAAAACAGTAAACTCTTGAAATCACGGTTTAGTTCTATTTGACCCATAGACAGAACCCTATCAGGAGCTACCACTCCAGGTCAGAGTGGACCTGAGAGTGATGGCAATGAAGGTGTGCTCTGCATTCCCCAAATCTATAGCATTCCTGGAACCCCACCATCAGATTGTTTAGCGTCATATCCAGGACACTTGTTGGGGGTGGAGTCTTATCCCTCTGTAAATGTGCAGTTGGTATATTCTACAGCTCCAGCTGGCTACACAATGATTTGGTTTTATGACACACAACCACTGTAGGTTATTAATGACAAATATAAAGAGTTAATTTCAAACAATTCAGTTTAGCATAAGTACACAATTTACTTCTATTTGACCAATAGATAAGACCCTATCAGGTGCTACCTCTCCAGACCAGAGTGGACCTGGGAGCAATGGCAATGAAGGGATACTCCACATTCTCTGAAGCTCCAGCATTACTGAAGCCTCACTATCTGATTGTTTAATGTCATATCCAGGACACTCCTTTCGGTAGTCTTATTTTCCAGCCCTAGTCCACTGGGCAATACTCAGAGTTAAATGTAAAAACAGTCCCATCTCAAACAATTCAGTTTAGCTCAATCCCACAGTTCATTTCTATTTGACCAATAGATACGACTCTATCAAGTTCTACCACTCTGAGTCAGAGCAGACCTGAGAGGGATGGCAATAAAAGGGTACTCTGCATTCCCCAAAGTTCCAGCATGACTGAAGTCTCAACTTGCCAGAGAAGCAGTTTGTGTATTCTGCAGTCCCAGCCAACTGGACCAACTGAATCTGAAAAATTTTTCTATTTCAGAGAGAGTCAAAAGTTTGGAATGAGCTAGTTTGCAGCACATATATCACATGACCAAAGCAATTTATGCCATAATAGGTACCTGTTGTTGTTGGTAGTATAGTGATAGTTGGTGCACTGACATGTGCATTGCTTCACTCAATGTATGATATGAAAGCCACAAAGGTGAATGTGAAATGGAGTCAACTTCAGCACCTAATACATTATGAGTTTGAACAGGGCCATAACTATATAAAATCAACCAAAAATATTTGTTGTGCAGACGGTAAAGGCTCAGTTGATCACATTACAGTAACCAGATGGTTTAAGAAACTTGACCATCAGCAAAGTCAGATAGGCCTAAAAGCAGGGATTTCAAGGCAGTACTCCAAACCATAGAGACAAATCTGATGAGTAGCACTTGGAGGGTATCAGGTGAGCTCAGTATCTAACTATTCAGCATGGTTTGTCACCTTCCTGACCTCAGCAAGACTGTCAGCAGCTGCTGTACTGTGCTTCACATAAGGAAAATATTGCAACACTCAACTCACCCTGTAGTTTTAAATTATTTGATAAATAAATAAAAATAAAGTTGGCAACCTTAGTCAAGGGTGACCCAAAGGCTCCCTTTTCAATAGCTACCACACTGAGATGTAGGGGAGGGTGCTATTCCATTCCTTGGATTGCTCCACTTTACCTTTGATCGGAACCTTATAATGCTAAGTGTTAAGCAAAGCAGCATCAAGTACCATTTTTTGAGTCTTTGGTATGACTCGACCTGGGATTGAAACCCAGTCTCCCGGACCATTGGTAAACACTCTACTCATTAGGCCAATGGCCTAAAAAAAAAAAAAAAAAAAAAATCTTTGTGAAAATTATTCAATTTCTTTTATTATTCCATATTTACCAACCCCTCCACTCAGGCAGGATATGACACAAGGTCAATTTTTAAGTGGAGTTTATCAGGTTAGAATTCAGCGTTTTCCTTCTCCTAGACTAGTTGCCTCACCAAGGCTGAAGAATACTCTTGGGAAGGTATGAATCCAATTATTCTCCCTCCAGCTATGGGTAAATAGTAGAACAGACTTGGTTCTTCCGCCTTCTTGAGGCAACTAGTTTAGAAGGAAAACTCTGAATTCAAACCTGTTAAACTCTGCTTAAAAAAAATTGACCCTGTGTCATATCCTGCCCGAGCAGATGGGTTGGTAAATATGGTTAAATGGTTTTAAGTATTGTTATTCAATATCAATCATTTGTTTGCGTACAGTTAAATAGTTTCAAGTATTGTTATTCAATATCAATCATTTGTTTGCGTTCAGTTAAATAGTTTCAAGTATTGTTATTCAATATCAATCATTTGTTTGCGTTCAGTTAAATAGTTTCAAGTATTGTTATTCAATATCAATCATTTGTTTGCGTACAGTTAAATGGTTTCAAGTATTGTTATTCAATATCAATCATTTGTTTGCATACAGTTAAATGGTTTCAAGTATTGTTATTCAATATCAATCATTTGTTTACATACAGTTAAATGGTTTCAAGTATTGTTATTCAATATCAATCATTTGTTTGCATACAGTTAAATGGTTTCAAGTATTGTTATTCAATATCAATCATTTGTTTACATACAGTTAAATGGTTTCAAGTATTGTTATTCAATATCAATCATTTGTTTGCATACAGTTAAATGGTTTCAAGTATTGTTATTCAATATCAATCATTTGTTTGCGTACAGTTAAATGGTTTTAAGTATTATACTTGCCTTTAATTGGAATCATTTTTGAGATGAGGCTACTTAATCTAAAAATTAATTTTTATTTATTGCGGACTTTTTTGTCTTTATCTTGGTAGTTTTTGTGTTGTTTCTTCTTTCACTATGTTTCGGCCAAATTTCACCTCTGGCCTTCTTCTGGTGATTTACTGCGACCTCGGATAGGAATCCTGAGTCTTGTAACTGTATCCCCAGTAATTACTGCCTTCGATAGTTGTTGTCTATCGCACCACGTTTTTGACCAAGTAAACCTCTGGCCAGCTTGGGTATGATTTGAAACCGCTATCTTCTGACAATGCTCACTTGGAACCGTAGAGACTCAACGCCTCTATCCGCTGCACCATGGTTAAATGGTTTTAAGTATTGTTATTCAATATTAATCATTTGTTTGCGTACAGTTAAATGGTTTTAAGCATTGTTATTCAATATCAATCATTTGCTTGCGTACAGTTAAATGGTTTCAAGTATTGTTATTCAATATTAATCATTTGTTTGCGTACAGTTAAATGGTTTCAAGTATTGTTATTCAATATTAATCATTTGTTTGCGTACAGTTAATGGTTTCAAGTATTGTTATTCAATATCAATCATTTGTTTGCGTACAGTTGCGTACAGTTAAATGTTTTTAAGTATGGTAAATAATCAACAAATAGTTTCTACATACCATTTTTAACAAGCAGAGCTTATTAGTTTGCACACAATTAAATGGTTTTATATATGATTTGTAAGTGAATAGTTTGAAGGTATTTTTGTTTGTTAAATGAGTTAAAGCTAATTTGTTTGCACACAGTTAAATTGTTTCAAGTATTGTTATATAATACCAATGAATTAATTTTTGCATACAGTTAAATGGTTTCACGTATAGCTATATAATACAAATACTGCAATATCAGTCATTTGTTTGCACACAGTTAAATGGCTAAATAGTCCTATTTGACCCATAGTTGGGACCCTAACAGGTGATTCAACTCTTGTTCAGAGTGGACCAGCAAATAATGGTAATGAAGAGGTATTCCACATTCCCCAAAGCTTCAGGAGTAGAGCCTCACCATCAGATGATTTAAGAGGAGGGATCTTATCCTTCTGCAGGGATGTAGTCGGTGTATTCTTCAGTCGCAGCTGAATGGGCTGCTACTAGACTTTAGCATTATAGTTCTAAGTAAGGCAGGAAAATAGAAGACATAGTTCCAGGCACACACTAGCATCAAATATATTGTGCAAGTTTAAAAAGAAAAAACCAAACATCAAGCAGGTGTTTGGTAAGCAGATTTATACCAAATGTTACATTGAAGAAAGAAATGTAATCAATGTGATCTGGATGTAAGAGATAAAAGTCTTAATTTTTTTTTATTGATAATCTTGACTGAATTGGCAGTAAATGATAATTTTAAGATGCAGCAGATGTTTGGGCTATACGAATGTAAAGTAAAGTAAGTTGAGGGCGACCAGAAGGCTCCCTTTTCAATAGCTACTACACCGAAGTGTAGGGGAGGGTGCTACTTCTTTTCCCAGGATTGCTCCACTTTAACCTTGATATGTACCTTATATATACTCCATTCCTTGGAGTGCTCCACTTTACCCTGAGTGGCAAGGCAACATCAAGTACCATTTTTTGAGTTTTTGGTATGACTTGACCTGGGATTGAACCCTGGTCTCCCGGACCATTGGCCAACAGTCTACTCATTAGGCCATTAACTAGAACTATTTGTGTTAGCTATACTTGAAAATATTTAACTGTGTGCAAAAAATGACCTCTGGCTAGTTTAAAAATATTATCTCCAAACTATGTGTTTACAAATCGCAGATATTTAATGTATGTATAAACAGAATTTGGCATTGAATAACCTATAAGGGTTGATATGTTATAAAAACCAACCAAACTAAATCTCATTCATTTAATAGAGATGTGGAAAAAGGATTTGGTATTATATAACATGAAATGGTTAATATGACTAAAAAGACCACCAAACCTAATCATGTATTTAATATATATGTATAAACAGAATTTGGCATTGAATAACCTACAAGGGTTGATATGTTATAAAAACCAACCAACCAGTCATAGCAGGAGCAGTAGATTAGATGATATATCGACTAGTAAATAAATCTAAAGAAACTAATTCAGTAGATGAAAAAATAAGCAGTTGACGACCACATCTGACAAAGCTTAAGGTGAATGCTGCAAGTCAAAGCATTCATGAAAATCTGAGTATGTATCTTCAATCAGCAACATACAAACTCAATGTTTAGACATTTCAAAATGCCATTAAATGAAATAAGCTCTCAAGAGATACTTATAGACTTCATGTCAAAACCTACAAATGATAATTTAAAAAATAGCCAAATGAGTAGATTCTTTGCCAATGGTCCGGGAAGCTGGGGTTCAATCCCAAGTCGAGCCATACCAGACTTAAAAAATAGTACTTGATGCCATCTTGCTTAACACTCAGTATTATAAGGTAAGGGTAAAGTGGAGCAATCCAGGGAATGGAGTAGCACACCCCACTACACCTCAGTGTAGTAGCTACAGAAAAGGGAGCCTTCAGGTCACACTCACTGAAGGTGGCCAACTTTACTTACTAATCTTCAATTTAGTGTTTAAAATTATTTATAATTTTAATGTATTTCATTAAAGTAGTATTTGACTTTGTTTATTCAGTTGGTTGTTTGGATTTTATGACATATAAACCTTTGCGGGTTATTTAACACCAAATCCATTCTTATACAAATAATCAGTTCTATTTCAAACAATTCAGTTTAGCATGAGAACACAGTTTGTCAAAAACATTTCTATTTCAAGCTATTCAGTTTAGTGTAAGTATAGATTTTCTCCACACACAGTTGAATGTCAAAACAGTTCTATATTAAACAATTCAGTTTAGCGTAAGTACAGTTCCATTTCAAACAATTCAGTTTAGTATAAGCATGCAGTTTAAATGTAAGTACACAGTTCATTTGTCAAAAACATTTCTATTTCAAGCTATTCAGTTTTATCAAACAGTTCTAATTTAAACAATTCAGTTTAACATAAGTATGCAGTTTAGTTCTATTTAACCTATAGATAGGGCCATTCCGACTAGAGTGGACCAGGGAGCAATGGCAATGAAGGGGTGCTCTGCATTTCCCAAAGCTCCAGCATTACTGGAACCTCACCATCAGAGTGTTTTGTGCCCGTGGTGTAATGGTTATTGTCGTAGGAAATGGACACAGTGACACGAGTTCAAATCCTGAACGAGACCGATTGTATTTCACATCGCACTAATACCCTTGGGAAAGGTATGAATCCAATTATTCTCCCTCCAGCTATGGGTAAATAGTAGGACAGACTTAGTTCTTCACCCTTGGTGAGGCAACTAGTCTAGGAGAAGGAAAACTCTAAATTCAAACCTGTTAAACTCCGCTTAAAAATTGACCTTGTGTCATATCCTGCCCGATGTAATCAGTGTATTCTACAGCCTCAGCCAACTGGGCAATGTTTATTGTGTGTATGAGTATGTGTGTATATAAAAAATAGTCAACTCAAATTTGATGAAAATATTGGTATGAGGTACATTCAAAAACTATCCTAAGTGAAGCTGTATTTACCAAGACAGAAATGAATAATGAATTTAACATTAATTTTCTTTAAAATAGTCCTCTTGCTATTCAACAAACTTATTCCAGTGAGTTTTCTATTGGTCAAGGTACCTCTGAAACTTCTAATATGATATTTAATTATGTCATTTTATTTTTTTAAATATGCTTAACTCTTAGTTTAGTAGGGAAAAAATTTTTAGGGAGCTAGTTTTGGGTCAAAGTGCGGGCTGCTGCACTAGCGTAATTCTGTGATTTTCGAGAAATTAGAGATCAAAAAAATATCAAGAATTGGTATCAACTCTCCTGGAACTCTAGATAGCAGTTTAAATGTCCTCACTTTATTAAACAAGGTACCCAGCTGTGCACAGGTTTTCATTTAAATTTTAAAATTAAACAAATTTAGATTCAATCTTAACACTTTTTTCAATCTGATCTCCTAAACCTACTTACTTGAGAATAATGCAATCTCCAATATCTTATCATGATTCATCAAATGTCTGTTTATCAGTCCAGCTAAGGCTCCAACATTTCAACAAAACTTTCAGAAATGTTTATAGTATTTCCTGGGAAGATTTTAAACTGTACTAGAAAATCTGGCTCAAACTGGTTTTTAGGTGGCACCTGTTTCTCACTGTCAATGTCTGACTATCCACCATACAACTAATGCATACCAAGTCTCTTAGTAATTGTTACAACAGGTAGATGACTCTCTCTCTCTCTCTCTCTCTCTCTCTCTCTCTATGTGAACTTCAACCCTCTTTGTTGCAGCCAAGTGTTGAGCTGCTAAGATGAGATCAATTTCATCTTAATGCATCAATCAAAAAAAAAATTTAAGGATTTCAATGTTCGTGTTTCTTTATATTTAAATTTAGGTTACAAAATAATGAAATTAAATACTTATTTGAAATAATCAATATTTTTATTATATTTTCAAAGTTATCTGAAATCTCTGAATGATTCTGTTTGGTTTGGTTGGGTTTTATGGCATATCAACCAATGCAGGTTATTTAATGCCAAATCCTCTTTATACATATATATTAAATATATAAGATTTGATTTGGTTGGACTGGCTTGGGTTTTATTGCATATCAACCAATGCAGGTTATTTAATGCCAAATCCTCTTTATACATATATATTAAATATATAAGATTTGATTTGGTTGGGTTGGCTTGGGTTTTATGGCATATCAACCAATGCAGGTTATTTAATGCCAAATCCTCTTTATACATATATATTAAATATGACAATCAAAAGGTTTAATCTCATATCCAGGTCACTTTTTGGAGGGGTCCTACTTCTCTGTAGAGATGCAGTTGGTAGATTCTACAGCTCAAGCTGACAGGGGTGAATCTCAAATGGATTAAAAGCAATCCTATGTATAATTTTATATAGAAATCAATTAAAATGAAACTGAAATGTTATCTTTTTAAGTGTTCTTATTTAGTTCCATTAGTCTTTCTAAGTTAATATATTATATTTTTACTTCTAGATATGATTATCCTAATCATTAATAAAAGTGACTGTCATTAACTTTTAATCATGACCATCTTACAACTTGTATGTAATGTGGATGAGTACTGCTAGTAATACTCTGTTTGTAGCTTGCCATGTCTGTGGGGCTTAGATATGCTGATTATATCCTCTATAGAGGGGTAAGACACCTTCCAAAAAAGTAATCCTTCATTGCCATTACTCCCAGGCCAACTCAGACCTGGAGTAGTAGTACATATTAGGGTCCTATCTATAGAGCAAATAAATGTGTTAAAAAATTACTCATATTTGATAGTATCATGAGAAAAAAAAATTAAGAAACAACTGCACAAAAAATGTAAATGTCAATGTACAATGAATGTCATTCACTAACTTCTAAGCATAAAATATACCCAAGATGGGTTGACATACCATTAAAATGAGTCAATTAATTATTTTATTAATGAAAGAAGAAGTGAAAGATTTTAGGAAGCATTTTATAGTTATCGCCATCATATCAGAGATTTGGTTTGGTTTGGATTCTTTGATAGATAGCCGATCAACATTTCAATGCCAAAGCTATCCTTGTAGAAGAACAGAAGTGATTCTATTTAATCCATGGGTGGGGAGACAAAGGTTTCATACTTTTTCCAAAGGTATTTGTCAGAAAGTGAATGTAAAGGCACGACTGGAGTTTGAACTCATTTACTATAATGTCAAAGTCCAGCCCGTTAGCCACTACAACACGTGGACTCCCCACTAAGAAATAATAGATTTAAAAAAGTTTAGTTCAGATAGAGACCCCAGAAAATTATCATTTGGTCGCAAATTTGACTGGAAATTGCTTTATTCTGAAAGTTAGAGCATTGTTAGTATATTGAGTCATTGGGGTAATGTGTAGAGTGTTTAACAATGATCTGGGAGACCGGGGTTCAATTCTAGGGTGAGTCATACCAAAGACTCAAAAAAAATGGTACTCAATGCCATCTTGTTATTAGGTATGGATCAAGGGTAAATTGGAGCATTCCAGGGAATGGAGTAGCGCCTCCTCTACACTTCGGTGTAGTAGCTATTGAAAAGGGAGTCTTCGGGTCACCCTTAGTATAGTGAGCAAACAAAAATCTTACTATAATGTACCATTTTTGCCATGTAATTTTGAAGAGTTGTGATACAACAAAACGGTCTGTGGATGACAATATATATGCTTCCCACCCGTTGGGGAGGTTGAACACTTTGGCAAAGGAAGTAACTGTTGCCACTCATGTAATGCAAAGCCAACAAATTGTGCACTTTGGTATCGGATCACACAAAATGTAAGCAAACAAAAGGTAATACATATGCATTAAATTCCCCAGCCTATGTTGAGTCGCAGGCTTGGCTCAGGGGTATGTCATCAGCCTGACTTAAAATTAGGCGGGTTTTGATCCCGGCCTGGTATATCTCACATGTCTAGCCTCATTGAAGAGTTGTGATACAACATAACAGTCTATGGATGACAATATTGTACAGACATTGGCATGAGGGTTAGTGTTCACCAATGGCCCGGGAGACCTGGGTTCAATCCCAGGTCGAGTCATACTAAAAACTCAAAAAATGATACTTGATGCCTCCTTGCTTAACACTCAGTATTATACGGTATGGAACAAGGGTAAAGTGGAGCAATCCAGCAAAAGCAGTAGCGCCCTCCCCTACATCTTGACTACGGTCGCCAACTTTACAACTTACTTGTGGGTTTGTGTTGAACCAAGTGCGATATAATATGGAGAGTGCTAAATATCTAGGATAGAGCTATCATATAATAATGATAAATAAATATATATTAGATATATATATTTGATTCATGGAATTTAGACTGAAACCCCTGGGTTTCATGGAGTTTTTTGCAAAACAACAATCATCAGGCAGTTAAGAAAATGAAATGAATCGAAAAAATACAGTCAAAAACCGTTGAGATTTTGTCTGAATATTTACATGTGTGTGCGTGTGTGGGTTATAGTTGCGTATTAATGTGTGTTTGTATGAGTTTAAGTGAATTTACAAACGCAGCACGTTGTATAAGCGGATGTGAATTTGTAGGCGTATCTTCATATTTCACGACATTATTTTATTTCTGCATGTGTAGGTGACTATAGCTAGGGAACAAAACATAATCATTGCCTGATGATTGTTGTTTTGCAAAAAACTCCATGAAACCCAGGGGTCGTGATCTAAATTCCATTAATTAAACATTTATTTATTACTATTATATATTTCTTTGTCTGAAGATGCAGATCTCATCATCATCATGTTGTGCCACTAGCACAGATATCCCTGACCCTCTCTCGCCACTTTTCCCAATCGTTCATCACCTCTAGCAGGTCCTCAGGGCTACATCCCGTATCCTCACATAGCTACTGTATGTATGTTCGAGCAGGTCGTCCTGCTTTAGCTCATCCCTATGTGGGGGTCCATAGGAGTACATCACTTATGAGCTCGTCCCTGCTCCTCCAGCAGTGTCCTGCATGCCTGGCTCATCTAGCTGGTATAGTTTTCATGATGGGAGGCAGGTGGCTGTATAGTTAGTGCTTTGTGGGGTGTTGCCGCCAGGACTTGTTTAATATTGCTCGCAACATTCTTGAATAGTTGCAGTCTAGCTTCTTCTCTAGCTGTTTTGTTAGTGTCCAAGTGGTGCATCCATACAGCAGTATTGAAACGATTCCATGCAGATTTAATATTTCTAAAAATTAAGGCTCTGCTGAAATAAATATTATCACAAACAAATATGAGTAATTTTCAAAGGAATTTATAAGGAATTATTTCCTCCGTAATTTATTATTTTTCATTGATCTTTCATTAGGATTTTGGATTATATGGATAGGGATATTGACAAGAGAAAATCCTAAAATAGAATAGTTCCCACCATCGGCTGACTTGGCTTTGGATAAAATTAGAATATATATATATATATATATGCAAATTTTTTTTTTTTTTTAAAGAGAATTTCAGTATATAGTTACACATACACTTAGAAAAGTATTAAGATTTCTTCACACTCGTGATAGTATACATGGGCGTTAAATTATCTGTTGTGTCAGTGGTTTCTTCTTTTTTTTCATATCCCCCATGCCCTGCTAAATACATACATCCCAGCATCATATAGCAAGGTGAAATCCCACCCTGACCAAGCTCCAGTTACACAATCCAGCCCTACACACCCTCACACGGACTATCTGCCCTAAAAGTCAAAAATGATGAACAGTTGACACAGGAGAATAAAGAGGAAGAGATTGATTAAAAGCTTAGAATGGGCGAGTGAGTTGATGGGGGAACAGAGGAGAGGAAAAGCATGATATGTGACACTAGTTTTTACAGGTGGACACTTGCTGGCTGGCTCAGGTTAAACAATGCATACCGTCTTGTCCGTCTAGAAAACTCAAGAGGTGGTAAAACAAGAAACGATCCCAAATCAACCAAATTAAAACAGCAACCTGGTCTGACAATAATGGAGCCTGTGCTATTTTTTTTTTTTTTTTTAGATCTATGACACAGCTGAATTTTCATAACTTCGATTAAGTCAGTAATTGTGGGAAAATAGTTTTGTAAAACATTGGGTGGGGAGATAGGAAGGATTAGGCACAAAATTAGTAATGCCCATAACATTTAAACGGTAATGTTGCTGAGCTAGCTTTAACCCTTTTGTTTGAGCTAATGCTATATATATATATATATATATATATATATATATATATATGCAACTAGAGTCTTTCACAGGAGGCAAGCATGTGATTAACTAAATTACTCCTAATAAAAAAAATTGATTGATTGATTTTAACAGAAAGTCAACCCACTTAGGGATATTTTATGCCAAAAAGTTAGGGAATAGTGTTCCATAAAAATTTACATTTTGATACAGTGGTGGACCAGTAAATGGTTCAGAAGAAAGACATGAACTCAGGATTAAGTAGGGGTGTCTTCGTGGTGTAATGGTTAAAGCGATGGACTGCAGAATCGTCGTAAGTGAGTTCGTACTCCAGTCGCACTATTACGTTCACTTTCGGACAAATACCCTTGGGAAAAGTATGAACCTCCTTATCCTCCCAGCTATGGGTTAAATAGTACCACTACTGTTCTTCTAGGAGAATGGGTTTGGCATTAAATAACCTAAAAAGAGTTGATATGCCATTAAACAAAGAAACCAAACCAAACCAAAGATCAGGATTAAGTGAGACAAGTATATTGAACGAAAGTATAAATACAGCAACGGTAAAAGAGTGTTGAACATCACTCTGACTGCCAAAGTGTTAGGCTGGAGTTAACTCAACACCGAGATGAATATTCTCCTGGTATTCATAGTAATAGGAAGAGTTCATTATAGTCCGTAAGGTAGGTACAATAACAGATACCTTTGAGCTAACTACTTTTTAGGCCTAAAAAGTTATCAAATGTTTAGCATGCCACTTCATCCAACAAATATTCAGATTTTTAGTATTTATGCCCAACATCAAAGTTCTATTTTTTTCATATTGACTTTCAATTTGATAATCTAAAAAAAATAATAATTGATTTCTAGAAATAGGTATAGTTGCTAAGTAGCATGGATATTACTAACAAGTCCTTTGCTAAAATCTTTCTCAGTAAATTTAGGTTAGGCCACCAGTAGCCTAGCTCCAGTTGCACAGATACAAGGACTTTATTTAGTTTGGCCTGGTTTAATATTTAGGGCTAAATATACATGATAAGATCAATATTTTAGGCTCAGAGAGATTAAATCAAATACTACAAATAAAAAAACTTAGTATGGTTACTATTCACAGTCTTTCAAGGAAATGATAGGATAGCCTTAATGTCTTAGAGCAAAATTGAAATGTTTCGTATTCAATTTTTTTTTTGGTGAATTTTGAAATTAATATATCTCAGTGATCAAATGAACATAATATTTCAAAGGCTAAACTTAATTTAAGTAATGTCAAAGTCAATTCCTTCGATACTGATATCAAATAAACGCTATTGACCTTTGTTTTTTATTGACTTACAGCTGCAACCAAACAAAAGTGTCCTAGAAGTGATTCACAAAGATGGCACACATTTGTTCGGTAAACAAGAAAGTTTGTCATGGTTGTTTTAATGCAAACCTTCTACATTGAGTAGAAGGTGTCATAAATGTGGTTTGAATCCAGATTTTTCTTCATCTTAGACAAGTTACTCTACCAAAGTTAAATAGCCCAGCCTGTCCAAGAGCTGGAGGAGGAATAGTTGGGTTATGGCACAGTGGATAAGATATTTGGTTGGAAAGTGTTTCTGAGTGAAATCAACAGTAGGTTGCAGGTTCAATCCCAACAACAGGTAAGAATAATAAGGAATATTTACTATAACTTAACACTTGTATCCACTCATGGTTAGCAGAATTGGAAAAGTCTACCCCTGTAGTTCAAATAAAGGGTTCAGTTCGTGATTCTATGTGGACTACGGAGCTGAACACAAAACACCTCAAGAAGGCCGAGGGATATATCGGCTGAAACATTGTGAGTATAACAATAAAGAAGAGATCAATAGTCCAAATATTCTAAGTGATAACAATTATCAAGCGTCATAAAATAAATTTTGCTAAATAATTTTCACAAGGGTCTTAGATTTTCCTTCATCTTAGACAAGTTGCCCAACTGAGGTTAATTAGCCCAGCCTGTCCTATTTACCAAGAGCTGGGGAATAATAGTTGGATTCAGACTTTTCAAAAATGTCTTAGCACAATGTGAAATGCTAACAGCCCCATCTAAGATCTGAACTTGGGTCAATGATTTCAGAAAGACATAAGTAAATAATAGGGCAGACCAGACTCTATAACCACGGTTTGGTTTCATCAGTGTTTCATGATATATGAACCTTTGTGGGTTATTTAGAGCCAAATCCTGTTTATACATATATATTATATATGATTTGTAAGCAAATAGTTTTTAGGTAACATTTTTAAACAAGTTGTTAGAGCTCAATTGTTTGCACAAAGTTAAATGGTTTCAAGTATTTCTATCTAACACTAATAGTTTTATTTAAACACAGTTATATGATTTCAAGTATAGCAATGTAAGCCTAACAATACAATTCATTTTGTTAGTTTTTTTGTTGTTTAATGGCATATCAACCTTTTTGGGTTATTTAATACAAAATCCATCCTTCTAGAAAGACAGTAGTGGTAGTATTTAACCTATAGCTGTGAAGATAAAGGGCTCAATACTTTTCCTGAGGGTATTCGTCCGAAACTGAACGTCATCGCGATAATCGAGTTCAAACTTAGTTACTACAATATCAGATTGTTTCTGCTGTTGGTTTGTTTAATGGCATATCAACCTTCTTGGTTGCCCAATCAGCAGGAGCTGTAGAATACACCAACTGCACCTCTGCAGAGAGGTAAGACCCACCCCCACCACGTGTTCTGGATATGACAAAAAACAACTGAGGGTGAGGTTCCAGTGATGCCAGAGCTTTGGGGAATGTGGAGTACCCCTTCATTGCCATTGGTCTCAGGTCCACTCTAGCCCAGTGGTAGCACTTGAGAGGGCTCTATCTATGGATTAAATAGAACTAAACTGCATACTTATGCTAAACTGAATTGCTTGATATAGAACTGTTTTTGACATTGAAACTGTACTTATGCTAAACTGAATTTTAAAAAATAGAACTGTCTTGATACGTAACTGTGCGTAAACAAAATCTATACTTATACTAAACTGAATTGGTTGAATTAGAACTGTTTGAATAAACTGAATAGTTTGAAATAGAAATATTTTTGACAATAAAACTGTGTACTAATGCTAAACTGAATTGTTTAAAATAGAAGTGTTTATTTATATAAAAATGGATTTGGCATTTAATAACCTACAAAGGTTGATATGCCATAAAATCCAACCAACCATTGATCTGTTATCAGCTCATCCTACACAGACCTTCATGACTATATATATCTGTGTTTATTTGCTAAACTTCAGCTGAGTTAATTTGGAAAAACACTCAGAACAAACACCCATACAATGCACCTAGTTTGTAAAGTGTATAAGACAGTTAAATTTGCTCATTTTATCACCATTACAAAACAAAACAAAAAAAAATTCTCTAAGTTAAGGCACCAGCAGGGTTAGATTTTGGAAAAGTAAAAAGTTCACACAAAAATTTATTCCATAATTGGTTTCAGAATTTTTGACTGTTGCCAAATCCTCTCGACTTTCATATAAAATTTTGAAAGATGGTCATTAAAACGATAAAATAAATCCACATATCTTGCTTAAAACACAGCTTTATCAAGTCAGAGTTTAACATTTTTAGCACCATCTTGTCACTTGCAAAAAAACCCTTCCTCCAACAACAAGACTCTCATCTGTTATACGTAAAGTTCAGATAGTGGAGGTTACTCCGGCTGTTTTTATGTATCAACGATCTTATTTATGTAAAGGGACCATTTAGACAACCACTAAGCTAGAGTATATGCTAGCTTGCTCTTGGCCTAGGTAACACCCCGAGCTCCTGAGCCTAAATTTATGAAAATTAATCTGCACCAGTAAACTCGTGCTACAGACAGGAAGAAAATACAAGTACCACTAGTATACCAGTGTAATGGACAAGAAGGGTTGATGGCCCCCGTCAATTAATACATTAACATTATTATTGACACGTTAAGAAATAAAATTCAATGGCTTGTAAAATCACCAAGCTTTTCATTACATAATAAAAATAACAACAGCAAAAAAAAAAGAAAAAAAAAGCATAGCAATAAAAAAAAAAAAAAAAAAAGAATCAATAAGCGAAGTCCATTTTCCCTAACACTTCTAATAATCAATAATATATTTCACAGGCCTAGATTTATCATTCAACCTTTTCAGCACTTTTTGCAACAGATGGAAAACATTAACTTACTTTACAGATAAAAAATATAATACATTACAACAACCGGCCTATTGGCTTACTGAGTAGAGTGTTAGCCAATGGCCCAGGAGATTGAGGTTCAATCCCAGGTTGAGTCATACCAAAGACTCAAAAAAAAAATGGTACTTGATGCCACTTTGCTTAACACTCAGCATTATAAGGTATGAATCAAGGGTAAAGTGGAGCAATCCAAGGAAGGGAGTAGTGCCCTCCCCTACATCTCAGTGTAGTAGCCAATGAAAAGGGAGCCTTCAAGTTGCTCTCGACTACACTCACCAACTTTACATATTCATACTAGTTGCCACAGACTCAATAAATTCATTGAAACCATAGTACGTCTTGGTACGTCTGTTGGCTTCTCTTTGGTATATAAGCTGTATGCAAGATAGTTATTTCAATTTATGAACTTTCCCAACAACAGCACACACTTCCGGTAAAAATTGACCAATCAAAAAACAAGGACTAAAAGCATTTAGGATCGTCCTCAAATACACCCCTCAATTACAAGTTGATTGGTTTGGTTTGGTTTCTTTGTTTAATGGCATATCAACTCTTTTTAGGTTATTTAATGCCAAAGCCATTCCCCCAGAAGAACAGTACTGGTACTATTTAACCCATAGCTGGGAGGATAAGGGGGTTCATACCTTTCCCAAGGGTATTTGCCCGAAAGTGAACGTAATAACGCGACTGGAGTTCGAACTCGCGTACTACGATTCCGCAGTCCATCCCTTAAACCATTACACCATGAGGACACCCCCAATTACAAGTTGAACTTTCTGCCAAGAAGATCGATCTTTTGGACTACGAACACAGGATTCTGTGAACCAAAGATCAAAATGGTAATAAGGATTTTAACGACGTCAAGTAGGACAAAGTTTTTTTTTACAGAGTGCAACAGAAATACCTCCCACATAAAGTGTCACCTGTGTTGTGCAAGTGAGCATAGGCAAGTGGCAATGGTAGCTCCATCAAGCTAATGTCTTACCAGTTTTTTGTTTTTTTAAATAAAGTCAGTTACAATCATAGCTTGGGCCAGTGAGCACTGTACTTGCCGGTAAAACATTTTTTTAAGACTGGTGAATCTGGAATTGCAACACAATGAGCTTTTCATGCTCACTTCATGTTATATCAGAATGATGCTGTTCTGGATGGAAAATCAATACTGCTGTGAGTTGATAATTCTATCCAGAACAGCATTATTCCAACATAAGAAATAAGTACAAAAAGTTCTGTGTAGCAATTCCAGATTCACCAGTCTTAAAAATTTCAACGGCAAATGTACAATATGTACCAGTCCAAGCAAGATTGTAATTGATCATATCTGAAAAAAATAAAAAGGGGAACACATGAGTTAAATGGAGCTAATATTGCCACCTACCTAAGTTCACCTGCACCACACAGTTGACAGTTTAAAATGTTGGAGGTATTTCTGTCAGACCCTATAGAAAGTAGTTATGGTAAAAAGTATTTCAAGAAAAGTCTTTATTTGTTAAAAGAAAGTAGACAAAATAAAAGAATGAGATGTACTTGGATCGGATATGGATTATCTAGAATTTCTGGCAAATACACTAGCTCAAGCCAAATCTCAGCTGTATAGTCTGGAGCAGGCAGCAAGAAGCATTGGTCTCTACATGAACTCAGATATAACATAGCTCATGCATTTCAATCAAGATGGTGCCACCTCCTCATTAAATGGCAAGCCTAAGAAATTATGAGACCAATTCATATACCTTGGTAGTAATATCTCATCTAATGAAAGAAATGTTACCATACACATAAGGAAACCATGGCCTGCTATTGACAGGTTATCAACTATATGGAATTTTGAATAGCCTCAAAAGAAATATAAATGAGAGATTAAATTTTTTCTATAAACCAATTCCAAACAATGTGGAATTTACATTTATAGAAAAAAATTATGAAAAAAATATTCATTTTCCTTTTTTCTAAAAACTGATTTATTGAATATACATATATATTGAATGACCCTCACACATTTCATAAATACGTTTTTGAATTGTGATTAAAAAACAAGGGTCTTTCTATCTCAGCTGTCAAACGCTCGACTGTTAACACCTCCCCAGGCAAATGACTTTGTGCTCTGACCAAATTTGTGTGTGTCTTAAGTAGTGCCTACTACAATCCCAAGCCTGCCTCTGATTGGCTGAAAGTCTTATTCAACCAGCTCATTAGCTCAGTGGGTAGAGTGTTCGCCAATGATCCAGGAAACCTAGGTTCAATCCTAGGTTGCATCATACCAAAGACTTTAAAAATGGTACTTGATACCTCCTTGCTTAACACTCAGCAAGACATATAAGTTATGTATCGAGAGTAAAGTAGAGCCATCCAGGGAAAGGAGTAGTGCCCTCCCCTACACCTTGGTGTAGTAGCTATTGAAAAGGGAGCCTTCTGGTCGCCCTCGACTACAGTTGCCAACTTTACTTTGACAATTAGTTATGAGAAGGTCTCAGGTTCAATTCCTGATATTTCCTGACAGGCCAAACAGATGAGCGGTCGTTTGCGTGAGTGATATTTTCTATTACATGAATTTACACACTAAGTACACCAAATTATTTTTATTGTTTTTTAATTATACCGCAAACAAGAACAGTTTAGGAACTAATAATTTTGATGAATGAAAGATCTATCTTCATATTTATTCCCTTCTGAAAATTAATTTTTTTCTTTTTAGACAACAACTATAGAAGGCAGCAATTACTGGGGATACGGTTACAAGACTCAGCATTCCTATCCGAGGTCGCGTTTAATCACCTAAAGAAGGCCAGAGGTGAAATTTGGGCGAAACATAGCGAAAGAAAAAACAACACAAAAACTACCAAGATGAGGACAAAAAAATCCGCAATAAATAAAAAAATTAATTCTCAGATTAAGAAGCCTCATCTCAAAATGATTCCAATTAAAGACAATTATTCACTTCTATTTATCTATCTTTGTTCATATTTGTTCTGGTCTAGTCGGCTGGGGCTGCAAAATACACCAACTGCATCTCTGCAGAGGGGAAAGATTCCAACATGTATTCCTATTATTGTAGTATATTGACCTCCGACCCGACCAAAGATGGCCGAAGTGCATATTCCATTGGTGTGGGCGAGCTTGGCTGACAATATGGGACAGGGTTAAAAATCCCACGGTACAGTCACAAACTGATGCACCGGAAGAGAGTGACCTGTGAACTGCATGACAGTTATTTCCGCTCGATGACGATCAAACATGCCATTCCAAAGACGGTGGAAGTGCATAAGAGATTAAGTGGGTGTTGAACTATTATATAACTCAGTGCACAGGAAATTCAAGGAGTTTTGGGGATCAGACGAGTTGGAGTAGAGAAAACCAGCATCCAGAGTGGCTGGGCCCCAGGCCCTCAGTTGAGCAGCCCAGGAGAACGGGAAAGAAACACTGATGGCCATAAGAGTGTGGGTCAATATGTTGCAGTTCTGTTTGGTCTCCAACTCCCTGTCACACACAACCCTTTCAATAAAGTGAGAGGTATATTTTCTAAAAGACTGTGTCGCTCGTCGTTATGATTCTGCATGCATCTGCATATGAGTATACAACATTATGACACTAATCAATCTGATGGTGGGGCTCCGGGAATGCAGAGTACATCTTTATTGCCATAGATTAACACTATCCCAGAGTGGTGGCACCTGATAGGGTCCTATCAATGGGTCAAATAGAAGTGTTTGACATAGAACTGTTTATATGTATAAAAAGGATTTGGCATTAAATAACCTTCAATGGTTGATATGCCATAAAACCAAACCAAATCATATAAATACACATTTATCTATCTTCTTATTTATCCACTTTCATCAATCTATCTATGTCCATATTTTTTCATATATATCAGTGTTCATATTTGTTCGTCACTGACTCTTAATCACTGTTCATATCTGTTCACTTCGATCTATTTATCATCTCAGTCTGCTTATCACCGATAAATATCTACATCTCTAACATTATAATTTCAAACTTAGCAAACCCATACAAACAAGAATCTTAAACCAAATGATTGTTTGAGAGATTGATTTTAAGGCATGTCAACCTGACTCGGATTATTTTATACCTAGAGGTCAAAGAATCTCATTAATTATATATTTATATCTATATTTTTTGTGAGGTTATTTTCCAGGACTTTTTTCAACACAGATGTATGGTTTCAAGTATTCCTATTTATTACTAATAATTTGGACACAATTATATGGTGTTAAGTAATTATTTCTATTCAATAATAATCATCATTTATTTGTACACAGAATGAATTCATGTCTAATCTACAGGGCGCAGAAGTAAAATTAGGAATATTCTAGTATAATAATACCTCTATTATAAAACAAAATTGATTTTAATCTTTAAAATAAGAAGATAGACACTAAATGATAAATTCATTCAATATGGTCGCCATTTTTTTCAGTTATTGTATCAACGCACCTTAGAAACGATTTGCATACCTTCAAAATAAATTCTTAAAATATTTTATCCTATTCCTCCCCAATAGCAGTCTTAAGCAAACCAATATTTGGAAGTTGGATTTGTTTTGTTTTCTAAAATGTCCCATAGAGTGTAATCAAGGGGGTTATGGTCTGGGCCAAATTGAAACTCCAATTATTTAGGAAATTTTGGTGGGGGTTGGTTTCAGCATTAAGCAAATCAAATTTTTTTGTCATTTTTTTTCCTTCCTTACTCATTTTGGAATGAATTTTAATGAAAACATGCGTGAATAATAGAGCTAATAATGAAAATTTAGATTAGATTTATTTACTTTGCTTCTGCGCCCTGTAGTAAAGGCATGAATTATATCCTCCCTATTCCACATTTCCCTTCTGCACTCTGTCGTAAAGGCATGAATTCAATCCTCCCTATTCCATATTTTGCTTCTGTACTCCGTAGTAAAGGCATGAATTCAATCCTCCCTATTCCATATTTTGCTTCTGTACTCCGTAGTAAAGGCATGAATTCAATCCTCCCTATTCCATATTTTGCTTCTGTACTCTGTAGTAAAGGCATCAATTCAATCCTTCCTATTCCATATTTTGCTTCTGTACTCCATAGTAAAGGCATGAATTTAATCCTCCCTATTCCATATTTTGCTTCTGCACCCTGTAATGATAATGATTTTCAAAGAGATTGATTTAACCCATAAAGAGGACCCAAACGAGGAGTATTCTATACTCCTCAGTTCTCCAGAACTAGTGTCTCATCATCAAATGCAGTTAAGGGTTCTACTCAAGACACCTCTATTCTAGGGGGATTTTACTCCCCAGAAGAGGATACAGTCAGCATATTCTAATTCAGTCACAGGGAACCATCCTCTTTGACAACACCTCTCCATAACACTCAAAGGTATAGGTTAAGAATCAATCCCTGATGTCAGCAGTATTCCCCCCCCACACACACACACTAAAAAATAAAAACCAAAGGCAAATGTCAGATAATTTTTGTTTTGTCTCCCACATTACCAGAACATGTGAGAAAATAATATCTTTTGGCTGAAACAATAATAGAAACAATCAAAAAGAGACAAAAAAAACTTTTTTTTAAACCTGTTATACTATCAACCTATCTTGTAGAGAGTAGAGGTGGCAGTTTGTTTTAAATGTCAAGTAAATTTGTCCGTCATTGTCAACCGATTTCTTTTTCTGTTGAAGGCTTCAAGTTTTTAAAACACAAGTTCACCCAAGGGCATTTACACACCAATGTCTTTTAAGAACAGCATCTGGCATTCATTTTCTTTTTTAATATTTTCCAAAAAAAATAAATAAATAAAAATATAATTTTAATGACAATCTTTTTACTCTTCCGTACATTAGTGGTGACTCTGAGGTTAGGGCTTTTCAGACTCGGGTCGAACAGCTATTATCTTTTTACTCTTCCATACATTAGTGGTGACTCTGAGGTTAGGGCTTTTCAGACTCGGGTCGAACAGCTATTATCTTTTTACTCTTCCGTATATTAGTGGTGACTCTGAGGTTAGGGCTTTTCAGACTCGGGTCGAACAGCTATTATCTTTTTACTCTTCCATACATTAGTGGTGACTCTGAGGTTAGGGCTTTTCAGACTCGGGTCGAACAGCTATTATCTTTTTACTCTTCCGTATATTAGTGGTGACTCTGAGGTTAGGGCTTTTCAGACTCGGGTCGAACAGCTATTATCTTTTTACTCTTCAGTATATTAGTGGTGACTCTGAGGTTAGGGCTTTTCAGACTCGGGTCGAACAGCTATTATCTTTAGTCAATCTATTCTGAAGCAAAAAAATTTTCTCAGAACAAGCCATTTGTCCTTGACTTTGGTTGAACTCAACGTCCAGACTCTAACAGTCATGAATAATCATTTCAACTTGCTGACTTTCAGAACTTGATTTTATTTTCATGCCTTCAAATGTTGATTTAAATAAATTTGGCTAACAGCGTTCAGAAAAATGTTACACGAAGAGAAAAAAGCTAACAGGGTTAGTTATTTTGGGCTCATGAAAATCAGCTCTAAATAAAAATAAATAAATAAATAAATAAATAAACTGAATCCTTCTGATAATGATTCAGATGAATAGATTTCTGGCTGAAATTATAAAAATAATCTTTAAATGTCTCAAATGTGTTTAACTCCCTGCCAATCAATGACTAATTTTTGTTTCAACTTGAGTAAATAATTTTTTCTGTTTATTTTGATATCATGAGGGAAATTGAATAATACAACATTGGGACCAAAGCATTTTGAGCCCCACACCTAATTTCTGTGTGTGTATCAGCAATCTGTTCCACTGATCCCGACAGAGTGGTTAACATCAAAGATTGTACAGGTGACTGAGACAGAAGCCTAACTTGGATCAACAACCAATATTTATTTTAAAAAATACAACAAAGAAAAAAAAATATCATTTTGTTTTTTATAGAATGTCAAGATGTCAAGCACCAGCTGTGCAAACCTGCACAGCAACAAACATTTGATAAATTGTCTTTAATTGGAATCATTTTGAGATGAGGCTTCTTAATCTGAGAATTAACTTTTTTTTAATTTATTGCAGACTTTTTGTCCTCATCTTGGTAGTTTTTGTGTTGTTTCTTCTTTCACTATGTTTCAGCCAAATTTCACCTTTGGCCTTCTTCAGGTGATTTACCGCAACCTTGGATAGGAATGCTGAGTCTTGTAACCATATCCCCAGAAATTACTGCCTTTCATAATTGTTGTCTATCGCACAACGTTTTTTGACCAAATAAACCTCTACAGTTCCAGGTGAGCATTGTCAGAAGATAGTGGTTTCAAATCCTACCCAAGCCAGCCAGAGGTTTACAGGTGCATCTCTTGATTGATGGCTCAGTCGAGGGTCAATATATAACAGTCAGGAGGGAGTATTATACACAAGTACATACTATACACAAATAATTATAGAAGAAAATTATGGTAAAAATATGAGACTGAGTAAGAGAGATGAACAAGAGTTGCCACTGATACATGGGGTCTTGCAGATGAATTGAGAGCAACTTTAATCTGTTGATTTTGTCATTTCCTGACAAAATATTGCTTGCATAAACTTCTAATCATCCTCTTTCTTTTCGACTAAACAGCAAACTGATTCAACAGTGGAAAACTATGGAACAACAGAATTGTTCCGCCATAGTTATGTTAGCACACGCCAGACACACTGCAAAGGACATAGTTAAGTAGACAAAACTTCCTAAAGCGACAGTTTATCATGTTTTTAAATGATTTAAAAAGGGGTCAAAGGTTGATAAAAAAGAACACAAGACACAAAATGATTCTAAGTGCACTTCCTGGTTTCTCGCTGGCCTCAAATGCTCAACTGAAGTCAAACCATTCACATCCATGACAACTCTTGCAAAGAAATGCAATGTGTCCCTTTCCACAAGGTCTAGAGCTGTCAACAGGGACCTTAACATGACTAGCTATGTTTAAAAGCACTGTCACCTCCAAACAGGCATCAGAGCTGAGAGATACCCAAAGTTTCTGTCATTTATCAAATATCAAAATGCAGGAAAAGCTCTTGTGTTTGCGGATGAGAAAAGTTCAGTGGATGCCAAGGTGAATTGTAGTAATTCTTGTGTTATTGCATACAACCCTTTGACATCCCACCTGTGTTTCAGACTAAGAACCCGGCCACTCTCATAGTATTCAGTGCCAATGGTCCGAGAGACCGGGGTTTAATCCCAGGTCAAGTCATACCAAAGACTCAAAAAATGGTACTTGATGCCGCCTTGCTTAACACTCAGCATAAGTTAAGGATCAAGGATAAAGTGGAGCAATCCAGGGAAAGGAGTAGCACCCTCCTCTACACCTCGGTGTAGTAGCTATTGAAAAGGGAGCCTTCGGGTCACCCTCGACTAAGGTCACCAACTTTACTTTACATGAGTTTTAAACAGAAAGGAGACATCTCCACTTTAAGTGGCAGGCTTCTAAAATTAGTAGACAAATTCATATATCTTGGCAGCAATATCTCATCTACTGAAAATTATGCAGACATACACCTAACAAATGGATGGACAACTAATGATAGGTCATCAATCATATGGAAGTTTGATTTATCCAATAAAATAAAACCAAATTTCTTCTAAGCTGTGGCTGTGTCAATACTACTGTATAGATGCACAACATGAACACTAACAAAACTCACATAAAAAAAGCTAGATAGGAACTATACAAGATTGCTTTGAGCTATTTTAAAAAAATCCTGGAAGCAACACCCCACAAAATAACAGCTGTATGAACACTTACCTACGATCTAAAAAAACATCCAAGTAAGACGAACTAAATGTGTGGGACATTGCTGAAAAAGGATGAACTCATAAGTGATGTTCTTCAAGGGACCCTTCACATGGATGTGCCAATGTTGGCCAACCAGCAAAAACTTATTTATATCAGCTCTGTGTGAACACAGGATGTAGTTTAGAAGACCTGCTGAGTGTGACAGATGATAGGGACGGAGAGAGAGAGAGAGAGAGAGAGTCAAGACAGTTCGTGTTGTCAGTACAAATTGATAGTGATTTTCCCTTCATTAGTAAATAGTAGGGTAGACTGAACTTTTTAACCTTGGTATGACAACTAGCATAGGAGAAGGAGATTTCAAACCAGTTAAACTTTGCTTAAAAAAAATCAACTGACCTTGTGTCACATCCTGCTCAAGACAGAGGGGTTGGGTAAATACATACACTATATCATCAATCATATCAAAAGTATTTTTTTTTGTTTGTTTGTTTATTTTCTTATCTTACAAACTTCAAAACACAGTGGAAAATTTTCTAAAAAGTCAAAATAAACTAATAAAAGTCAGAACTGGTTTTTGAGAATCTCTATTGACAATTTTAGTAAATCTGTAAAGCAAGGCGGAGAAAATATTTTCAACTCAGGTGACAATAACAAAAAAAATTTTTAATTCTTGGAGGAGGGAAAGGCAGTTTTAAATGTCAAGTTGGTTCCACACGGTCAATTATTTTCTTTCCTTTTCAGCAGCTTCAGAGGTTTGACACTCTAGATTGGCCAAATTATTATTAACCCATCAAAGGCGTCTCTTATTACATAAATTTTGTTTGCTTTCTACTCAAGAGAATTTCCTTGTCTCAGGGAATTTTTCAAATATGAAATCAATTGATTTTTTATGAAATTAGACAAGAGAAAGGAGTGTAATGTTTGCTGTATAAATACTAGGGTGTGTCAAAGTTTTGTAATATTTTAGCAACATGAAGCACAATTAGGGCAAGTCAAAAGTTTTGCAATATTTTACTAAAATGAGGCACAACTCAGCAGATGATTTTGTGAATGTTGTGAAGGTGACAAACTATACGGGACTGAGAGAGATGCTGAGCGCAACTGATCAAATGCATCTTAACCTTTAACACAACAAATGCGTTTGGTTGCTTTTGTAGCATTACGGCCCAGCTTAAACTCATAGAACCTAAGTTTCTGATTTAAAATATATTACACTTTCCTCTGTGTAGCTTTCAAATCACATATGAAATAACACACTGTAAGTGTCAGTTACTACAATACTCTCAAAGCACAGCAGGTAACTTCCAAGGCATAAACTGCTTTAGTCACATACCAAAATATTGCAAAACTTTTGACTCACCCAAATATAATGGGGAAAGGGTCTCTGATTATGTTAAAGGCTGGTTGGTCTGATGGCATATCTATCTTTGTAGGTTATTTAATGCCAAATCCATTTTTATGAAAATACTTCTATTTCAAACAATTCAGTTTAGCATGAGTACACAGTTTGATTGTCAAAAATATTTCTATTTCAAGCTATTCAGTTTAGTCAAACAGAGCTAATTCAGTTTACTATAAGTATAGATTTTCTTTACACACAGTTAAATAACAAAACAGTTCTATATTAAATAATTCAGTTTAGTGCAAGTAGAGTTTCAATTTCAAAAACAGTTCCATTTCAAACAATTCAGTTTAGCATAAGTACACAGTTTATTTGTCAAAAATAGTTCTATTTCAAGCTATTCAGTTTAGTCAAAGAGTTCTAATTCAAACAATTCAGTTTAGGATAAGTATGCAGTTAGTTCTATTTAACCCATAGAGAGGGCCCTATAAGGTGCTACCATTCCGGGCCAGAGTGGACCTGAGAGCAATGGCAATGAAGGGGTACTGTGCATTCCCCCAAGCCCCAGTATCACTGGAACCTCCCCATCAGGGCAAAGGGCCCTATCAAGTGCTACCATTCCAGGCTAGAGTGGACCTGGGAGCAATGGCAATGAAGGGGTACTGCGTATTCCACAAAGCCCCAGCATCACTGGAACTTCACAATCAGATTGTTTAGTGTCATATTCAGGACGTTAGGGTAGGGTCTTACCCCTCTGCAGAGTTGCAGTCAGTGTATTCTACAGCCCCAGCCAACTGGGCAATTATTTCTTGGAGGTGTAATAAGTGTAATCATCATAACAAATGGAATAGGCAACCAGAGTTCAATCCTGGGTGACTCTATTTGCATTTCACTTCATACTAAACTCCTTAGGAAAGGCTTTAATCTATCTCTTCCTCAAGCTAGGTTTAGAGCAGACTGTTTTTTTTAGATCTGGTACGGCAACCAGTCTAGGAGAAAGAAAACTTAATTCAAACCAGCTTTATTAAGCTTAAACATTGACCTTGTGTCACATTCTGCTCATGACAGAGGAGAAAGGTAAATAATTACATAATTTCTGTGATACATGTATACAAGTTAACTGCCATTTGTTTTATATTTCTTTAAGATGATGCTTTATATTTATGTCATATATGACATTGCCAAAAATTTGGTGTGCAGGAGAGGTCAAACGAGATATTTTTTAAAATTTGTTTCCTAGATTGTCACACAAATGCAATTTATTTACTTCCTGATTAATGTTTAAGTTCAAGAACACTCCCAAATAGAATAGGGGTGCTCCTTTTGATGCCAATTTCATCAGCTTTCTTGAAGAATTAGATATTCTTGATCCATTTTAAGCCAAAATATTCCAAGCAGCCTGAAGTCAGGGCAACCAGCTCCATAAACAGATACACACACAAATATAATTGAAAACTCTCCTTGAGGTCAAGGAAGTTCATATACCAGGTTTAATCAAGATAGGCCCATTAGGAGTTTATCAGTAACAAGTGAGCAAACAAATTATATAAGAGAAACAGAGAACACGAGTAATAAATGTATCTACCTTTTCATATCAGCCTGTACATATATATCTAATTATCAGCCTCTCTGCATGAGCAAGATGTGACAAAAAGTGAATTTTAAGCAGAGTTTAATAGGTTTGAATTCAGAGTTTTCTTTCTCCTAGACTGGTTGTCATACCATTGTTAAAAAAAACCACTCTGCCTAATAATTTTTCCAGTGTGCTATAGGTTATGTAATAGTTAGCAAGCTAGACTAGCAAACCTTCACAAGTGAATTTGAGTCTCACTGGGTGCCCCATTCATATGGCCTTTAAAGGCTTAGTAAATTACTAGTATTTTTCCATAGCTGTATTCATACCATTCTCAAGGATATTAGGGCTATGTGAAAAACAGACTCATCCTCATCATTAAATTGGATCATAGTGTTCATTTCTTACAACAGTAACTATTGCACCATCAACACCTCCAAAACAATACATCACTAATAGCAATATATTTCCTTGACCAGCAGTGAACCCAACAGATGAATTTGACAGATACATCCAATTGTAGATAAAAATCAACAAAGTGACAACCGGAAAAGCAGAAATGCATGGGCATGATACCCAAAGCCTAAAAAATATGTGTGGGTGTAAGTCATGACCAATGGAGAATAAGTATTGCATGGGTGTAAACCATGGCCAAGGAAAAACAAACATTGTGAGGGTGAAGAGTCGTGGCCATATAGGTCACATGGGAGTTTTAAGACAGGTTGGTTGGTTGTTTTGTTTTACTGTGTATCAACCCTTTTCGGGTCATTTAATGTCAAATTAAATTTCAAAAATTCAGTTTAGTATAAGTATAGTTTTTGTTTATAAACAGTTAAATGTCAAAATAGTTCAATTAAATGTCAAAACAGTTCTATTTCAAACAATTCAGTTGAGCATAAGTTCACAGTTTAGTTCTATTTGACCCATAGATAGGACTCTATCAGGTGTTACCACTCCAGGCTAAAGTGGACCTGGGAGCAATAGCAATGAAGGGGTACTCCACATTCACTCCTACAACCAAGGCCAACTGGACAACGAATATACAGGGGAGTGTTTGAATTTATTGACTCTAACCATATGCTAGACATAAAATTTAAAAAATAACAAGATATTTACTTTGGCATTAAGTAATCTAAAAAAGGTTGAATGCTATAAAACCAACCAATAAAAGTCTCCACCCAATTTTTTAAAAATATCTTTTTTGGGGGGGATAACTGAGAGCTGCCATATTTATTGTAAATGATAAAAGTATATTAACATCAGCATAGATTTTCAAAGCACAGCAAAATATCTTTTGGAGTATGTATTTTATCTGACTTCCAACCAAGCCAGAATGTGGCACAAGGCTATTTTAGAGTGGGGACCACACACATAAATCAAGGCTCATGTGCAGCTGGTCCAAAAAATGCTTGGTCCCATCAGCATTCCCCTTTTGGGGTGCCTCAAACGCCATGCAATTAACTCAACCCTGCAAAAGCAAGTATAGACCCCAGCCCCTGAGACCAAGCTTTCAATTTTTCACTAACCTGATATAATGCCAGCTAAGTATTAGAATTTTGCAAGAGCAAGAGAAGTTATTTGATAGTTATGCGTAGTCCCCTCTTTTATGTTATAGTTTTATATTGCGTTTAGTTTATGTTTAGAAAAAGGTAGAATAGGCACATGGAGAAAAATGAATGAAGATATGAAACAAATGAGTAAAGGATATGAAACGGCGCGGACAAAAGGAACATTCAAAACAAGGCGACAAACAAAACAAATTTATATCTATAACAAAACATGAATTGATACATTAAAAATATTGCTAATTCTTCACTGTTAGTAAAATAGTCGTGTGTGTATGTGAGTGTAACTAACACAACTAAACAACAGAAAAGATAAATAATGAAAGCGTCCAATTAAGGTTGGTTACATATTCAAAATGTCTATTTCTTCTTGTGGTTTGAAACAGTCGGTTTTTCCGAGGCTGGAAAAAGTCTCTTAGTTATAGTGTATTGAAGAAATGAATGTCTGTGAGGCTTATCTATTTTTTTCTTTTTTTTTTTTGCTTTTTACTTCTGTTAGTGAATAAGAAGAGTGTCACATTGAAGAGAGTGTGTCAGCGCTGCAATGGAAATTGGGGAAAAAGAGAAAGAGTGTTTGAAGACGACGTATTTATAGAAAATACGTGTCTTGGAATCGGCTCCAAAAAACGCAGGACGAAATTTACGCGGACGTAGTTTTAAGTAGGTCACGTGGTTCTCCTAGCTAATGGTTTCTCGAGACTGAATATTTGTGTGCGTCCGCCATCTTTGTTGTGGGAACAAGTGGCATACCGCCCAAATTAAATTATAGGAGTGTAAAATCCTATAAATTTGCTGATTATCAACTCAGGAACTCAACCAAGATGCCGGAAACTTGCAGCCTTACACAAGTATCCCCTCAGCGACAGGAAGGATGAGATACAAGGTTAATTTTCATTTTTCAAAATAGGATGTCTAGCAAAGGCTAAACAACATAGTCTGCCCAGCTATTTACTTTCAGAGGAAGAACAGATAGCATGAATGCCCTTGGGAACAGGAAGACTAAGTGAAACATGAACAGCCTCAGCTAGGATTTGAACTCAGGTCGCTGATTCTATTTCCCACAGCATTAACCATTAGGCTAAGACTTAAAAGTACTTACCCAACTCCTCCACATGAGCAGAATGCAACACAAGGTCAATATTTTTAAACAAAGTTCAACATATTTGAATTCTAAGTTTTCCTTCTAGACCGTTCGTGTTGAAATTGATTATGGTATTCGCCTTTCAAAAAAAAAAAAAAAAAAAGTTCGTCTCTGAGTGGGGGGGGGGTCGCTAATACTAGTTCGCCGTTTTACGGGCAGAGTATCTTAACTTTCAACTTAGCTTCTCGTTCGTCTGGTCCGTTCTTTCTCTCTTCTTCTCGGTATTTATTGCTCACCCCACCGAACGGGCAATTATGGCACAAGGCCTTTTTATGGTGGGTCCGGGTGCAGGGCCGTAGCCCACACGCATCCGGCAGGTTCAAAAAATGCCCTCGGTCCCGTCGGCATTCCCCTTTTGGGGCGCCTCAGGCGTCGGGCAATAAACCCAACCCTCCCGAAGGAGGTAAAAGCCTGGGGGGAAGGCCCCCTGAGACCGAAGGATAAGTTCAAAATTCGCTAGGAGGCTCGCCTCTTTCTCTCTTCTTCTCTCTGATTAATCAGTTTCTGTCTTTCGTGTTTGTCTCCGAGCCGACTTTTATACAACAAAAATTTGCATATGATGTCGGCCGAGTCTCTACATATTCCGCTCACTAACATTCTACATTTTCTCGATTTTCGCCGATATCGAATTTAAGGTAAGTCTTCTTATTTCTCTGCTCTACGAGCCAAACAAAGTCTTGCCCTCTTTCTGTTGGAATCTCCATTTGACTCTCATTCACGGTCACACCGTTACCAAGATTAAAGGTCCAATTCTGGGCTACTATTTACCCATAGCAAGAGAGAGAATAGTAAAGTAGATGGTGACCAGAAGGCTCCCTTTTCAATAGCTACTACGCCGAGGTGTAGTGAAGGATGCTACTCCTTTCCCAGGATTGCTCACCTTTACGCTTGATACGTACCGTATATTGCTGAGTTTTAAGCAAGGAGGTATCAAGTACCATTTTTAAAGCCTTTATTACGACTCGACCAGGGATTGAAACCAGAGAATAGTTAGCTACATATCTTCCCCCAAAGTATTAGTTAAAAGTGAAATACAGGCAGCCTCGTTCATGCTGATTCTATATCGTATAGTGATAACCATTACATTACAAGCACCTCTACAAACAAGTTTGCTCAATATGCAGTTAAAAGGTGGTTTGGCAATGAGATACACAATGTTTGCAATAACACTGAACTGATCATGCTTTTTTTTAATATGAAGTTGTTTGTTCAAAATGTCATACTCTGACCCCCCGCAAAAAAACCCAGTCATTGTAGAACCTATAACATTTGAGCCAAGTAGTTAAGATTTATGGTCAAGCCATACTGAAAATATTGCTATATCACCAATTTGTTTGTGTTTTATGACATATCAACCTTTGTAGGTTATTTAACGCCAATTCCATTTTTATGCAAATAGTTCTATTTCAAACAATTCAAATTAGCATGAGTACGCAGTTTATAGGTCCAAAAACATTTCTATTTCAAGTTATTCAATTTAGTCTAAGTACAGATTTTGTTAACACATAGTTAAATGTCAAAAACAGTTGTATATTAAACAATTCAGTTTAGCGTGAGCACAGTTTCAATGTCAAAAACAGTTCCATTTAGCAGAAGCATGCATATTAAATATAAGTACAGTATAATTATTAAAAACATTTGTATTTCAAGCTATTCAGTTTAGTCAAACAATTCTAATTCAAACAATTCAGTTTAGCGTAAGTATGCAGTTAGTTCTATTTAAACCATAGATAGGGTCCCATCAGGAGCTATCATTCCAGGCCAGAGTGGAGCAGAGAGCAATGGCAATGAAGGGATGCTCTGCATTCCCCAAAGCTCCAGCATCACTGGAACTTCACCATCAGATTGTTTAGTGTCATATCCAGGACACTCATTTGGGTGGGTCTTACCCCTCTGCAGAATTGCAGTCGGTGTATTCTACAGCCCCAGCTGACTGGGCAATCACCTAAGTAAGAACGTAAAGTTGGCAATCATAGTCGAGGGTGACCCGAAGGCTCCCTTTTCAATAGCTACCACACCGAGGTGTAGGAGAGGGTGCTACTCCATTTCCTGGATTGCTACACTTTACACTTGATCCATATCTTATAATGCTGAGTGTTAAGCAAGGTGGCATCAAGTACTGTTTTTGTGTGTTTGGTATGACTTGACCTGGGATTGAACCCTGGTCTCCTAGACCATTGGCGAACACTCTACCCATTAGGCCAATGGCCTAAGTTAAGAAGCAATTAGCCTGTTCCATAATCAAATGAGTGACCATTTAACAATGAGTTACAGGAAGTGAACTGAAGCCCATGTAAAATATCAACTTTAGTATAGAATAACCAAAAATAATTAAAAAAACCAACCAACCGATTTGAGAAAAAAAAGGCCTAACTTTTGACCTGATAAGGAAATATAAATCGAACCAAATTTAATTTCTACAAAATCCTGATTGATTTTAATGACATGTCAAACTCATCAGGGTTTATCTTAAGCCTAAAGGTTAGATTTTGGCATCTTTGTTTAATGGCATATCAACTTTCATGGGTTATGCCAAAGCCATCTTCATAGAAGAACAGTAGTGGTACAATTAAACCCATAACCAGGAAGATAAGGTTCATGCTTTTCCCAATGGTATTGGTCCAAAAGTGAATGTAATAGTGTGACTGGTGTTTAAACTTGCTTGTCAGAATATTAGCCACGATGCCAAAGAGACTCCTTCCTTCTCCAGGTTAGGCAAGTGAAGTCATTGTACATTTTTTGTGTAGTTGTATTTTAAGAGTTTTTTTTTTTACACAAAGTTATATGATATCAAGTATTCCTATCTAATACAAATAATTATATAGTTTCAAGTATTCCTATCAAATACAAATAATTATATGGTTTTAAGTAACTATTACTATTGAAGAAGTCATTTGTTTGCAAACAATTATACAGTTTCATATAACTAATAATAAGCCTAAGTAAACAATTATAGCTTCAAGCAACTACTCTTAATACAAATAATTTACAGCTATATGGTATCAAGTATTCCTATCAAATGCAAATAATTTTTTAACAGATCTATTTGACCCATGGATAGCATCCTAACAAGTACTACAAAATCAACTCAGAGTATACCTGGGAGTTATGCCAATAAAGAGCTACTCTACACTACCCAGATCTTCAGAACCCTCACCATAAGATGTAGTTTAGAGTTATACCCAGATCAACCCTTTTATGGTTGGGGTCTTATCCCGTTGCAGGAGATACAATCAGCAGACCTTAAAAGTACTGCAAGTAATCTATATAAAAATTGACCTCAATATAAAAAAAAACCTAACATGGATTGACAAAACAAACATATTAACCAATCATTTGAGACTGAAAACAAGGGTGGGGTTCCTGGTTAGTTGGTTGTTTCGTTTCATGTTGTATCAACCTTTTTCTGGTCATTTAATGCTGAATTAAGTCATTTTGATAAAAGTGTCAAAAAATTCAGTTTTATAAAAGAACAGTTTTTTTGTTTATACACAGTTACATGTCAAAACAGTCCTATTTCAAACAATTCATTTTAGCATAAGTATACATTTTAGTTCTATTTGACCCATAGATAGGACCCTATCAAGTGCTACCATTCCAGGCCAATGAAGGGTTACTTTGTATTCCACAACGCTACAGCATTACTGAAGCCTCACCATCAGAGTGTTAAGAGTCATATCCAGGACACTCATTGGGGTAGTCTTACCCCTCTGCAGAGAAACAGTGTTTTCTACAGCACCAGCTGACAGGGCCATGGGGTCCTGGGTATAGAGGTTAAAGTGCAGGTCTGTGACATTATAGTAAGTAAGTTTAAACTACAGTCAGATTATTGTATTCACTTTCAGACTGATACACTTAGGGAAAGTATGAACCCTCTTCTCTACTCCCAGCCACTGGTTAAATAATACCCCAACTGTCCTTCTAAAAGGATGGCTTTGGCATCAAATAACCCATAGAGGTTGACAGTTTGGTTTGGTTTTATGGCATTGAAGGTTATTAAATGCCAAATCCTCTTCATACACATTAAATATATGATTTGTAAACATAAATAAAGTTATTTTAGCGGTTAGAGTGTTTGCCAATGGCCTGGGAGACCTGGGTTCAATCCCAGGTTGAGTCATACCAAAGACTCAAAAAAATGGTACTTGATGCCTCCTTGCTTAACACTCAGCATTATAAGGTATGGATCAAGGGTAAAGTGGAGCAATCCAGGGAAAAGGAGTAGTGCCCTCCCCTACACCTCGGTGTAGTAGCTATCGAAAAGGAGCCTTCGGGTCACCCTTGACTATGGTCACCAATTTTACTTATTGCTATGTATCACTAACAATTCACTTAAACATCAGTCATTTACTTACAAAAACTTAAATGATCAAACAGTTTTATTTCTTACAATTCAATTTAGCATAAATTATTTGTTTGTACACAGTTAAATGAACCAGGCTATTGGCCAAAAGAGTAGAGCATTCGCCAATGGTCCGGGAGACAGGGGTTCAATACCAGGTCAAGTCATACCAAAGACTCCAAAAAAATGGTAACACTCAGCACTATAAAGTATGGATCAAGGGTAAAGTAGAACAATCCAGGGAATGGAGTAGTGCCTTCTCCTACACCACAGTGTAGTAGCTATTGAAAAGGAAGCCTTTGAGTCACTTTACTTTTTACTTACTTGAATGTCAAACAGTTCTATTTGACCCATAGATAGTACCCTATCAGGCGCTACCATTTTATGCCAAAGTGGACCAGGGAGAAATAACAATGAAGAGGTAATCCACACTCCCCAAAGCTCCTGCATGACAGTAGCCTCAGTGTCATATCCAGGACACTTGTTGAGGGAGCCTTACCCCTCTGCAGAGATGCAGTCAGTGTTTTCTTGATATGTCATCAAATAAAGAAACCAAACTAAACGTTACTCAGTCAGCTGGGGGAGCTGTAGAATACACCAACTGCACCTCTGTAGAGGAGTAAGACATCTCCCAACGAGTGTCCATGATATGATACTAAACAACTGATGGGGGAGGTTCCAGTAATGCTGGAGGTTTGGGTAATGCAAAGTACCCTTTCATTGCCATCACTCTCAAATCCACTCTGGCCTGGAGTGGTAGCACCTGATAGGGCCCTATCTATGAGTCAAATAGAACTAAACTGTATACTTATGCTAAACTGAATGAATCAAATTAAAACTGTTTTGACATTTAACTGTCTGTTTATGTTAAATTGAATTGGTTAAAATAAAACTGTTTTGATATCTAACTGTGTGTGGACAAAAACTATACTTATATTAAACTGAACAGCTTGAAATAGAAATGTTTTTGACAAAAAAATTGTGTACTCATGCTTAAGTGAATTGTTGAAAATTGAACTGATTATTTGTATAAAAATGGATTTGGCATTAAATAACCTACAAAAGGTTGATATGCCATAAAACCCAACCAACCAAAGTAAACCTCGAAAAAAAGAAAAAAAAAAATGAAATTCTGATCTGATAAGAAAATATAAATACAATATCATGGAGTAAACACTCCTCTGTTTCACAAACTTATGCCAGTCACCATGCAAAAGAAAAAAAAGAAAAAGCAAAGATAAGTTGACAACGCCCTCTGAAAGTACTTCAAACATTCTAAATATCCTTTTCTCACAATTTTTATATCAACTTAACCTTCTTACTTCAAACAAACTGTAAACAAGAGTTTAACTTGGGTTAAAGAGGTTTCTTTCGAAAAAGAAAACAGATAAATTATCATTTTAGTTTTTGTAGTATGGCTAGTTGTCAAGTATTGGCTGAGCAAACTCGTACAGGTACAGACATTTGAGGAATTCTATTTAGAAAAAAAAAAAAAATGTAGTTTGATGCTAACTTTTTTCCTAGAGTAACTCTCTTCTGATATCAAGTCAAGATGTGCTGTCATCATCATCTTGTTGTGCCATCAGCGTGGATATCCCTGACCCTCTCTCGCTAACTCTCTATCATTCATCGCATCTGGCAGGTCCTCAGGGCTGCACCCCATATCCTCACAGAGCTGCTGTATGTAGGTTTGAGCTGGTTTCCCTGTTTTTGCTCAGCCACGTGAAGGGGTCCATAGGAGTACATCACTTATGAGCTTGTCCCTACTTCTCCAGCAGTGTCCTGCAAGTCTGGTTCGGCTAACTTGGATAGTTTTCGTGATGGGTGGTAGGTGGCCGTACATCTGCTGCTTTGTGGGGTGTTGCTTCCAGAACCTGTTCAACATTGCTCACAGCATTCCCGTGTAGATGCCGTCAAGCTTTTTCTCCAGCTGTTTAGTGAGCGTCCATGTAGTGCTTCCATATAGCAGTATCAACATGATCACTGCTTGGAAGAAACTGCATTTCCTTGAGTAACATTGCTTACCTAGTATTGCCTAGATAGATAGATAGACACATACAAGAGTCATTCAATAGCTAAGAGAAAGATATATACTTTTCAAAATGGTAGCAAATCACAAAGAGCACTCAAGGATTGAACAGAGGTCATCAAATTTATAGTGGCTGAGAAGTACAAAGCATCTGAAATTTACAGAAAAATGTGAGATATGTACAAGGGAAAACATTTTTTAGTTAAAAAAATGTTTAAAAATCGGCTGAACATGACTTTGTCATGACAAACCCGAGTCAAGAACATAGTCCATGGAGTGGAAACACATTGATTCTCCAGTAGATATAAAATTCGGGGGGTTAGTGATCAGGAAAGGAAGACATGCTGACAACTTTTTTTGGACATGAAAGGACTCATCCCAATTGGTTGGTTGGTTGGTTGGTAAGTTATCTAGGTTTTATAACATATCAATCCCTGCAGCCCACTCAGCACCAAATTCTGTTTATATGTATATACATTCAACCTAAGATTTCTAAACGAATACTAAGTAGTTGAAATTTTTGATAAGCAGGATTTCATTTGTTTGCACATGTAATCCCAATTGATTTTCTTGAAGAAAGTGAAACTGTAAACAGTATCACCTCTTATTTATCGAATGACATATATATATATATATATATATATATATAGGATTTATCCAAAGTATGTTCTCTTTACAGAACATTACTCAAAAGCTTATGTCATATATCCATTCAAAGACTATGACTATACTATCTATTATAGTCTATTCATATCCCTCTCTCATATATATAGTCTATTCATATTTATCTAGCCTAGTCGACTAGGGCTGTAAAATATACCAACTGCATCTCTGTAGAGGAGTAAGAACCCCCACCACCATCACTCCCAATGAATGTCCTGAATATGACACTAAACTAATGGTGAGACTCCGCTCCTGAAGTTCAGGGGAATGTTGAGTACCCCTTCATTGTCATTACTCCCAGGTCCACTCAAACCACTCTGTTAAGGTCACATCTATGAATCAAATTGAAATATCTAATCATTTTCTACACTGAAAACCATTTTTAACTGCACGTGAACAAATGACTTTTAGATCAAATTATTAGTATTACATGGCAATACTTGGAACCAACTAACTGTGTACAACTGAAACTGCGTTCAAAAAAAGTTCTTGTCAAACAGTAAGACTTGAAAACTTTTAAACAAATGAGCTCGGGCTCATTTACAAATCATATATATATTTAATATATATGTATAAAGAGAATTTGGCATTAAATAACCAACAATGGTTGATATGCCATAAAACCCAACCAAACCAAATCATATATGTTTAATATATATGTATAAAGAGGATTTGGCATTAAATAACCTACAATGCTTGATATGCCATAAAACCCAACAAAACAAAATCATATATATTTAATATATATGTATAATGTGGAATTGGCATTAAATAACCTAAAATGGTTGATATGCCATAAAAGCAAATCATATATATTTAATGTATATGTATAAAGAGGATTTGGCATTAAATAATCAACAATGGTTGATATGCCATAAAACCAAACCAAACCATATATATTTAATGTATATGTATAAAGAGGATTTGGCATTAAATAAACTACAATGGTTGATATGCCATAAAACCAAACCAAACCATATATATTTAATGTATATGTATAAAGAGGATTTGGCATTAAATAACCAACAATGGTTGATATGCCATAAAACCAAACCAAACCATATATATTTAATGTATATGTATAAAGAGGATTTGGCATTAAATAAACTACAATGGTTAATATGCCATAAAACAATAAACCAACAAACATGTCTATATACCATAGTTGTTTCATATCTATCGATTTATCATCGTCTATTCATATTTATCAATCAGACAAAGCCCATTGAGTCGAGAAATTCAGTAGCCAGACACCGATCAGAATTAGTAAGAGTAACACTAGGCTGTTCTTAGATTAGGTAATAAGCCTGTACTTTCTTACATAGAGTACAGAGACTAATTTCCATCTTCTATATAATCTGCTAAATTAAGACTTAAATAGTGTTATAATCATAACCATTCTTCCACTGGTTTCAAACATTCTGAAGGCTTTGCCTTCTATCACCACTTTATATTGGAATTATTTTAAGACTCTGAGGATAAGGACTTGTCTTAAGAATTCTTTAAGTAATTCTCTAGTTTTAGTACGCCTTTCTGACCTTTATCTCAAAAAAAAAGTTATGAACTCCTTTGGTACCACTAATAGTACAACTACTGTTCTACAAGGATAGCTTTGGCATTAAATAACCCACAAAGGTTAATATGCCATTAAACAAAGAAACCAAACCTATCTATTATAGTTTGTTCTGATCTATAAACCAAAAGTATTTTCATTTGGACAGATAATTCCTCTAAAGTCTATTTCACATAAACATCTTAAAACTATGAATAAAATATATCATTTTTATATATATATATATATATATATATAGTTTGCAATATTCTTAAATAAAGATTAGTTTGGTTTTGTAGTACATTATAGATTATTAATGCCAAATAATTCAGTTTAGCATAAGTACACAGTTAAGTTCTATTTGACCCATAGATAGGACCCTAGCAGGTGTGACCATTCCAAGCCAGAATGGACCCGAGAGCGATAGCAATGAAGGAGTACTCCACATTCCCCAAAGCTCCAACATTAATGGAACTTCACAATTAGATTGCTTAGTGTCATATCCAGGACACTTGTTGGGTGGGTTTTACCCCACTGCAGAGAAACAGTCTGTGTATTCTACAGCCCCAGCTGATCGGGTAACTGTTGTGTTCTGGTTAGTGAACACAAGTAGTAGTAATAATAAGACAAACCACGATATGTGAGGAAAGTAGTTATATTAACAGGAAAGAGTATTTACAAGAGAGAGACTGTTAGTAATATGAACATAGGATTAGTGATAGAGTAATGATATACTTCAACAATAGGAATGGCTCTTCTGGTCTGACTCGTAGGCTTATTCTTCTCAGACTGATCTCCGCTACTGCCATATATGGCAGATGGAACAGCTCATTATGCTGAAAAGGTAGGTGATACCCAAGAGCAACACACAGAGTCAAATGTAAAAACAGTTTTATTTCAAACAATTCAGTTTAGCATAAGTATGCAGTTTAAATGTCAAAAAAGTCCCATCTCAAACAATTCAGTTTCAAGTATTGCTATATAACAGTCACAATTTAACATCAGTCATTTGTTTGCACACAGTTTGTTCTATTTGACTCATCAATAGGAGCCGATCAGGTGCTACCACTCTGGGTCAGAGTGGACCTGGGAGCAATGGCAATGTAGGGGTACTCCATATTCCCTCAAGCTCCAGGGCTGAAGTCTCACCATCAGATTGTTTAGTTTCATATACGGGACACTCGTTGGGGGAATTTTAACCCTTTGCAGAGATGCAGTTGGTGTATTCAATAGCCCTAACCAAGTGGGTCACAAGACACCCATTAGGGCAATTTTACCCCTCTACAGAGATGCAGTCAGTATATTCAACAGCCCAAGCTGACTGGGCAATATAAATAAAGTGTTCCACATCAATGATAGAGAATATATAAGTTAGGATATCTTTAACATAGACTTAACAGCATTTTGTGAGTCAGTTTTTTGTCTATGTGATCATCAGACTAATAATTGCATAAGCAAGAAAATGACAGTCACCAAGTGCTGTTTACTCTATGTCCAGTGCTAATGTACTTAAATGTCTGTAGCTACTGACACTATTTTTAGAACAATTTTAAAAGTAAACGCTACACACTGCAATGGCCCTGAGACTCTTCTACTTCTACTTCCATTTGTCAGGATCCAGTGCTTGGGCAGAAGATATGTGACAATTTCTTGACGACCTGGATCCCGACACAAGAAAAATAACAAGACTTGAAAAATTATAATTAAAAATGATAAACAGTGTTCCATTGTCTTTAATAAAACTAGCCTAAACTATATATATATATTAGGATTTATCTATTAGAGGCGCTTGTGATATAATCATTATTATTGTTATTGAAAATGGAAACAGATACCTTAGTTTAAATGCTGAACAAGGCTATTTACATTTCATATAAGACTAATACCCTTCGTAAAAGTATACATCCAACTATTCTTTTTTCTAGCTATGGAGTAGGGAAACTTGGGTTCTTTAACCTTGGTAGGGCAACCAGTCTAGAAGAAGGACAAATATGAATTCAAACCCATTAAACTCAGCTAAAAAATTTACTGTGTGTCAAATCCTGCATATGTGAAAGGGTTGGGTATATACATATATCAGGATTAATAAAAAAACATTTTTATTTTATCTATTTCTTTTTTTTTTTTCTTTTTTTTTTAACAGACTTTTAATGCAAAGCTAATTGTATGTACACATCTATTTTTGAAGGTGTACATTTTAACAAATTTAAAGACTAACAGAAAGCACTTCTCTGCCTCACAAACTTACATCAGTCACAATGCCGACGACAAAAGAAAGAAAAAGAAAAAAAAAAGGGAAAGGTAAGATGACGACACCCTCTGAAAGGACATCAAACTTGCCCACATGAGTGAAAGATGAATATGGACTTTAAACATTCTAAATATCTTTTTCTCACAATTTTGTTTTATTAATGACTTTAAACCCACCTTCTTACCTTAACTGAACTGTGATCTAAAGGGATATTAAGTTGATTTATAAAAGCATAACTGACTTCAGTTGAAGATGACTCAGTTCCAAAATATTTCAAATACTAGGTTAAATCAAAGCTTTGCAATATTTTGGTATGAGCTAGTTTACTATATATATATATATATATATATACACCAAATGACCAAAGCAGTTCAAGCCATGGAAAGTACCAATTGTGATTAGTAGAATATCATAGCAGTTAGTGCAATGACACATTTGTAGTGCTTCAATCCATGTGTGATTTGAAAAGCTGTATGGATGAACATGCAATGTTGTCTTATTCAGATACTTATGTCTTACGAGTTCAAACTAAGCCACAATGCCATGAGGCAACTGAAAATATTTGCCGTGTGAAAGGTGAAAATGAAGTTCGTCATGGTACTGTCACCAAATAGTTCTTGGGTTGCAAAAACCTTGACAATTGGCTGGGGCTGTAGAATACACCGACTGCATCTCTGCAGAGGGGTAAGACCCTCCCATGAGTGTCCTGGATATGACACTAAACAATCTGATGGTGAGGTTCCAGTGATGCTGGGGCTTTGGGGAATGCGAAGCACCTCTTCATTGCCATTGCTCCCAGGTCCACGCTGGTCCAGCCTGATAGCAGCTGATAGAGCCCTATCTATGGGTTAAATAGAACTAACAGCATACTTATCCTAAACTGAATAGCTTGAAATAGAAATGTTTTTCACAATTAAACTGTACTTACATTTAAACTGCATGCTCATGCTAAACTGAATTGTTTAATATAGAACTGTTTTGACATTTAACTGTGTAAAAACAAAATCAATACTTATACTAAACTGAATGAGCTGAATTAAAACTGCTTGAATAAACTGAACAGCTTGAAATAGAAATGTTTTTGACAATTAATCTGTGTACACATGCTAAACTGAATTGTTTGAAATAGAACTGACTATCTGCATAAAAATGGATTCGGTGTTAAATAACCTACAAAGGTTGATATGCCATAAAAACTAAACCAAAGCAGTTCAAGCTATGGAAAGTACCAACTGTGGTTGGTAGAATATCATAGCAGTTAGTGCAATGACACATTTGTAGTGCTTCAATCTATGTGCACTTGGTTTGATACAAACCCACAAAGTGATTTAGTGACAACCAACACTGTTATTATATATATATATATATATATATATATATATATTGTATGTGGTGGTGTAATATACTTAGTACATGAATATTTTGCCTATCTTTGCATTATATATATATATATATATATATATATATATATATATATCAGGGGCGGAGACGGGACTAGTGCTACTCGTGCCCGGCACGACCAATAACTCAGTCAATGTTATTCAAAATGGATTAAAAATCATCCATTAATTTCAAGCAAACATACTTAGTCTGATCTCAATTAAATTACGTATCTATTTAAGTTTCGATAACTAAGTAGCCAAAAGTTCATAAATATATTTGGGAATAATACAACGATGCTGTTTTGAATGGATGGTCTTTGTCCAGCCACCATCAGATTCATTGAACATCCCATAAAATCGGCTATAATGTTGAACACGTGCAATCCGTGCCATGCACTAGACCCTTATAATAACAGTAATGCTAGAGAAATCCGCTTTTGGCTGTAGCCAATAGCAAGAACAACTCAAACACTGTGCTCAAAAATCTTAGCACATTCTGACTGCTGACTGCAGACAGCTGTCTTGGGAAGAGGGAGAGGGACCGAGAGAGGGAGAGAGAGAGGGGGGAGATAGCAAATTATAGCCGTCACCGACGTCATCATCATCGCTATGGTAAATGTTGGTTAAACGGCGTGTTTTAATTCGTTTTTTCACTAACAGATCTCTATTTCTTTAATGAATGTTGCATATATTACATTCTGTAACTAAAATTTGTTTATTTGAATACATTTTCAACAAATAATCTTTATTTTAAGCGAAATTGAAACTACTAGCTGTGTCTGCGTATATTGTCATCAGTTTCTTTATTCTAATAAACATATTTTTCTCGTCATAGTAATGAACATCTTCTCTTTTCTTCTATACTTTTGAAAGGAAAAAAATTTATCTTATCTACTGTATTAACAAGACTACAAATTATATAGTATCTTGATTGTTTACAAAAAAAAAACACCATGCAAGGTACGTTTGTCAATCTGTGCTATACAATGGAGAATCACGCAATAGCAACTATGATGACTTACTTTGGGTCCACGGACCACAGGTTGGGAACTGAAGTTGACAGAGGGCGGGAGGGGGCACGAGTAGCAACTGATATATATATGCATATACAAATTTCATTAAACATAATAGACATTTTATGTCTACATATTTTCTTCTGAATCCGTTCGAATTCCCGTATTGCTTTTATTGTATTCGGGGGGGGGGGAATGCTACATATATATATATAGTTTTGGTTTCTTTGTTTAATGGCATATCAACTCTTTTTAGGTTATTTAATGCCAAAGGCGTTCTCCTAGAAGAACAGTAGTGGTACTATTTAATCCATAGCTGGGATATATATATATATATATATATATATATATATATATATATATATTTCATTGAATATAGACATCTTTTGTTTACACATTTTTGTATATATCCTTTCCCATTGCTGAATTGATTTCATGGTATCCAGCAGGAATTTATTAATGAAATTCCCATAACTAATTGGTACCCAAGTACTTTTTGCCAGATCTTAGGCCATCATCAGGGGTATGTATATAGCAAAAGCGATGTGACCTTTACATGTACATTACTACTTTGTAAGTGCTTATCATTTCTACTGGTGTGTTGTAGTGTTTTATTTTTAAATTCGTTTCTATAAGTAGCAGCTGTAGCTAAAGACATTTAAGTCTATTAGTACTGGATTCAAAATTGATTCTATTGAATTCAGGTTGTTTCATTCTGATATTAAGTGCTTCAAGAATCTGTAATTTTTGTTTATTTTGTTGTTCTAATATGTTTGTGTTTTCAGAAAGAAATATGTATATATATATACTTGTACATATATAGATATTTATTTCAGATATTCATTACAGACAGATCATCATCATCTTGTCTTGTCATCAGCACAGATATCCTTGAGCTTCTTTTGCCACCTCTCCCTATCATTCATCGCATCCGGCAGTTCCTCAGGGCTACACACCATATCCTCACAAAGCTGTTGTATGTAGGTTCGAGCCTGTCGCCCTGCTTTTGATCGGCCATGTGAAGGGGTCCATAGGAGTACATCACTTATAAGCTCGTCCCTACATCACTAGCAGTGTCTTGCATGTCTGGTTCATCTAACTTGGAAAGTTTTCGTGATGGGTGGTAGGTGGCTGTACAGCTGCTGCTTTGTGGGGTGTTGCCTCCAGGACCTAACACCGAAACTTCAGAGTATGTTATGTTACAAGTGCTTCATCATTTAATTCTGAGTACATTGTAACAAAGATTCAAGGTGATATAATTTCATTTTCCACCAGTTATATATATTTTATCATAATGAAATCCAGGACGAGACTGATTGCATTTCACATAGCACTAATACCCTTGGGAAAGGTATGATTTCAATTATTCTCCCTCCAGCTATGGGTAAAATAGTAGGGCAGACTAGGTTCTTCAGCCTTGGTAAGGCAACTAGTCTAGGAGAAGGAAAACTCTGAATTCAAACCTGTTAAACTCTGCTTAAAAATTGACCTTGTGTCATATCCTGCCTGAGCGGAGGGGTTGGTAAATATGATATGATAATGAAGATTATATGTCTGTGTCTATAACTGAAACAACCTCACTACTGATGTTACAATTCCCTTGATTTTTATATAAATCTCAGTTACTAAGAAAACTGTTTTATATTATCAATTCTGTTGGCCTTGATATCTATCCGTGCCTCCCACCAGGCTGGATTTGACACATTTTTTTTATGGTGGGGATTTAGGGGAAAGGGAGGTTGCACACAAGCCAAGACTCATGCGCTGCTGGTTATAAGTTCACTAGGTGCAATGTGAACTATGTTAGCCTTTACTAAGTGTCCTAGTATGTATGTCAGGTGACCTAGCTGGTCATAGATTCACTAGACCAGAACCAGTCCATTGGCCTAGTGGTTAGAGTGTTTGCCAATGACCCGGGAGACTGGGGTTCAATTCTACGTCGAGTCATACCAAATTTAAAAAAAATGGTACTTGATGCCTCCTTGCTTAACACAGCATTATAAGGTATGATATCAAGGGTAAAGTGGAGCAATCAAGGGAAAGGAGTAGCACCCTTCCCTAAACCTCGGTGTAGGAGCTATTGAAAAGAGAGCCTTTGGGTCACTCTTGACTATAGTCGTAAAATTTACTTTCACTTTTTAGAAGGTCTAGTGCAATGTGAATCTATACTTACTGTTTAGCTTCCAGCAGTGTATGCCAGGTGGCCAAGTGCTAGACCGGAACAGCAAATTAATACAGTGGGCCTTATCTATATACTAGATATTTATCTATGTCTCCCACCAGGCAGGATTTGACACAAGGTCTTTTTTATAGCATGGATTTAGGGAGCGGGAAGTCATGCATGAAACTTAGCTTGTGTACTGCTGGTCAATGTTGGTCATAGGTTCACTGGGTGCAATGTGAACTATGCTAGCCTCTACTAAGTCTTGCGGCCTGTATGACAAGTGACCTTGCTAGTCATAGATTCAATAGACCCAAAAGTGCGATATGAGTCAATGCTCGTCATTGTTTGGCCTCCTGGGACGTATATCAGGTGGCCCAGCACTAGACCAGAACAGCAAATTAATACTGTTGGCCTTATCTACATATAAATAACATGCAACTGAGTCGATACATACAACCAAATAGCAATCTGCAGTGTGAACAAGGCTAATTTGTATATTTATCTTTAAAATTTGATTTGAATCAATATTTTCTAAGTATTTTTGGTTGATAATTGTTTGGTTGGTTGTTTTATGGCATATGCACCCTTTTCTGGTCATTTAACACCAAATTGAATTTCAAAAAATTCAGTTTAGTATAAGTATAGCTTTTCATTTACAAACAGTTAAATGTCAAAACAATTTCATTTCAAATAATTCAGTTTAGCATAAGTACATAGTTTCAATGTCAAAAATAGTTCTATTTCAAGCAATTCAGTTTTGCATAAGTACACAGTTTAGTTCTATTTGACCCATAGATTGGACCCTAGCAAGTGCTACTACTTTGGGCCAGAGTAGGCCTGGGAGCGATGGCAATGAAAGGGTACTCTGTATACCCCAAAGCTCTAGCATTACTGGAACCTCACCATCAGATTATTTATCGTCATAATCAAGACACTCATTGGGTAGGTCTCACCTCGCTGCAGAGAAGCAATCAGTATATACTACAGCCCAAGCCGACTGAGCAAGGTAGTTGTTTGGGTTTGGGTTCTTTGTTTAATGGCATATCAACTCTTTTTAGGTTATTTAATGCCAAAGCCATTCTCCAAGAAGAACAGTAGTGGTACTATTTAACCCATAGCTGGGAGGATAAGAGGGTTCATATCTTTCCCAAGGGTATTTGCCCGAAAGTGAACGTAATAGTGCGACTGGAGTACGAACTCGCATACTACGATTCCGCAGTCCATCGCTTTAACAATTACACCATGAAGACACCCCCTGGTAGTTGTTTGGTTTTATTTACATAAATATGAGCTAAAATCCTATCAATAAATCTTAAAGGCTATGGACCAGAGGCTTAAAAAGGGCTAAGCAATTTTTTTAGTTCCATGGACATTTTATTCATATGAGAAAATTTCATCTGTTTCTAGAAGTATTTTTCATGCTGCTTTCAAATCTGAAGATATCCCCACTGTAAGTGTGCACACTGCTTCAGAAAAAAAGAGATTATACAGGGTGTGAAATTCATAGAAAAAGTCAATTTTGATGGTTTACTTTATGTAAAGTAGTAAGTTGGCGACCCAAAGGCTCCCTTTTCAACAGCTACTACAATGAAGTTTAAACAAGCCGTTTAACACATTTAAGTATATTAACAAGAGGCTGATATGCCTATATACTTGTATCGTGTTAATTTCCTTAATCAGGGATTTTCAGCAAATAAAATGAGCCATGTAAAGCCTATAATAAAGAAAACGTTACTTTTCAGACCCGTATTAAATTCTTAAATTTCAAATATCCTCATAAAAAATACTGCATTTTATCATTAGGAATACTTAACACTTGTACCTGGTTATGGCTAATGGAATCAGAACAGGCGACCCCCGTGGATTCAATAAAGGACATAGTTCGAAGTTCCGAGTAGGTTCCTGAGTTCGATAAACACCTGAAGAAGGCTGGAGGACATATCAGCCAAAACATTGTGGAAATAACAATAAAGATGAATGTTGTATTTTGACCTTCGACCCGGCCAAACTTGCCATTCCAAAGTGATGCACTGGAAGGAAGTGACACATTCCAATGGCAGTTATGAGAGGAAATAGCGTAGGCATGCTTGGCTGATGAAATGGGACAAGGTAAAAAATCCCATGATACACTCATAGACTGATGCACCGGAAGAGAGTGACCTCTGAACTGCATGACAGTTATTTCCGCTTGATGACAATCAAACATGTCATTCCAAGGATTGAGTGGGCGTTGAACTATTATATAACTCAGTCAAGACAGAAGTCAGACAGTTGGAGTGGTTAGAGACGAGATGTGGTAGGAAAAGCCACACCAGGCTGAAGGGGCCTTCAGGGCCCCCAATGGAGTTGGGGTCCAGAGAAGTTGCTGATAAGATGCAGTAAAGAAAGCCATCATCCAGCAGAGAGCTGAGCCCCTGGGCCTCTGGTTGAGCAGCCCTGGAGAACGAGAAAGACACAACGCTGACGGCCATAAGAGTGGGGGTCAATATATTGCAGTTCCGTTCGGTCTCCAACTCCCTCTTACACGCAAACGTAACAAATAAAGTGAGAGGTATATTTTTTAAAGAAGTCTTCACTCGTCTTTTATCATTTTGTCACAAAAACACATTGACTGATATAAAAATATGGATATTTAGATGATCTTTGACAATAGATAAAAGAATAATGCAAATAGGTTGAGTTTTCATCTTAGAATGCAACATTTTGAAAAGGAAATAAAAAAGTGATTTATTGTCTTCTGATCCTGCAAGCTCATCTCTACAAATATCATTCATCCTCTAAGAAAACAAAATCTTCCATATCATTATATTGTAGCATTTCATTATCCTTATTTTCTTTAAGCAACCAAAAAAGACATTGACACTGGGCTAACGAAGACATGGACTGCTACTGATAAGCTATCGATCATATGGAAGTCAGACCTGACTGATAAAATGAAACACAGTTTCTTCAAAGCAGCGGTTGTGTCAATACTCCTGTATGGATGCACTATTTGGACGCTAACAAAACGGCTGGAGAAAAAGCTAGATGGCAATTACACAAGAATGCTGCAAGCAATATTGAACAAGTCCTGGCGGCAACACCCAACAAGGCACCAACTATACGGCCACCTACCTCTCATCATGAAAACTATCCAAGTTAGACCAACTAGACATGCAGGGGTGTCCTCGTGGTGTAATGGTTAAAGCGATGAACTGCGGAATCGTAGAACGCGAGTTCGTACTCCAGTTGCGCTATTACGTTCACTTTCGGGCAAATACCCTTGGGAAAGGTATGAACCCCCTTATTCTCCCTCCAGCTATGGGTAAATAGTAGGACGAACTAGGTTCTTCAGCCTTGGTGAGGTAACTAGTCTAGGAGAAGGAAAACTCTGAATTCAAAACCTGTTAAACTCCGCTTAAAAATTGACCTTGTGTCATATCCTGCCCGAGCGGAGGGGTTGGTAAATAGTAACTAGACATGCAGGACACTGCTGGAGAAGCAGTGATGAGCTCATAAGTAATGTACTCCTATGGACCCGCCACATAAGGCCGGGCAAAAGCTTGAACATACATACAGCAGCTATGTGAGGATACAGGATGTAGCCCTGAAGACCTGCCAGAGGCGATGAATGATAGGGATAAGTGGCGAGAGAGGGTCAGGGATATCCGTGCTGACAGCACGACATGATGATGATGACACATTGGCAAAGGCCAGTACAAGGCAGGATTTGATGAAGACATGAATAACGCCTTGAGTCACAGCTGTTTCTTTTTACATTTGTTCTTTACAAGGTTGCTTAACGTAGATGGAATTGTTGGAAGGCTGCTCCATTGAACAACTAATCTCTGATCTTCTCATTTCCAGCTATGATTTCTTGGAGAAGGATCATTAATATTGACATGAAGATATTGTTTTCAAATAGTAACCCGGTAATTTGCCCTTGTTGCATGTAACCATTAATTATTTTGGCAAGGTGGTAATGTGCTATCAAATTTACCACTTGTTTGAAACAAATGGCATTGACAGAAGAACCATTTCTCAGTCCAAATATAAAGCACACAAATTTTTCAAGTCACTGGGACAAATCTTCGGTCAGGTTCCATTTGCAGCCTAGGAGTCTGAAAGTGTGCACAAACTCCTTTGTTTCTTTCATTGACTCAAAAGGTTTTATTTTCCTCTTTCTCATAAAATAACACTTTCACAGCCAGTAAATACATGCAGAGAGAGAGAGAGAGCAGAGCACTTGAAACAGCAGGTCCATATTTTTCTGCAACTGATCACACAAGAGATCAAACAAGACAATCTACTCGTACTAGTTGCCACATACTACAAGTCAGCCCTTAATTCATGCTATTGATCAAGACAAAAAAGAAAAACATCTGTATCAGGAGTCTTGATGATAATGAAAAGGAAAGCAGTTGATGCATGCTTTGCATGAAGCAAGAAAAGCGTATCTGATTCCTCATGATCAGTAGTTACTAATGGCAAAGTTTCTATGATCGCTTCATTTGTGTCATTTTGAGGAGACAACATGAAACATCTTTGGCTCAATGAAGCAAACAGTTTTTCCATGGAATTCTTCTGGTGCCATTTTCTTCCAATGCATCACCATAAATAGAACAAGAGATTCTTTGTTTCTGCCAGACATAAGGAATTTTCAAAACCGGAAAGATGTTTTCTGATTCACATTAAGGGCATGCAACAAGTAGCCAGTGGAAATCGAATGCTGTCTTCTTTCAAAATTTTCAATACTAAGAGAATTGTACTTATCACATACAAAGTCAAATCTTGATTACATGTAAAAGGAAGCAATCTTGATTGATTATAGATCTAAAAATATAAATATTCAGATCATCCAACATTTGCTGGAACAGGATCTTCTAGATTATTGCCATGCCATCTAATATCAGTGCTGTCTTTTGTGGAATTTTAATAATTTTCATGTCTGGAAACTTCACTTGAAGGTAAAGAAACAAAGCAGCTTTGCTGGTATGCTGCAGAGAACAATCAATGTTGCTCAGGCTGGATGGGAACTGTGAAAGGCAATGTGTCAAAATTTCTCCAAGGTCAACTTTTTGGGTTCTTGCTACTATTGAGAGAAAATATTTATCTGCTTTCACGCAATCTGTTTCTTTCATGCCCTTTTGGTATGGATGCTTTTTCTGAAGATAAATAAAAGTTTTTATCGTCATAGTTTTAAAAGGAGCATTAAATTCAACTTGTTTCCAAATCAGTCGTTGAACAAACTGATTAGAAATATTGCAGCCTTTTTTATGTGCTGTCAAAATATCATCTTTAATTTCAGATGGTACAACTTGGTCAGATGCTATATTTATAAGTTCTTTTTCATAAAATGCAAATAGATTTTGCAGTAATTCAATTTTGAATGTCTGCTTGATCCTTCTCATATCAGGACTTACAAAGGTCTTTTTTCTTATGGTAGTCCTCTGCCATAGTTTAAATGATTATATGTAAAACCCAGGGTACAATTTCTGCTGCAAATTGAAGGTGAAGGACCAAATCTCCTATCTGTATAGTGTGAAAAAAAATTTAAAAACATACCAGCCATATTCAGATAACTCATTCAAAATACAAAAGATGGACTGTTGGTTTGGTTTGTTGGTTTTATGGCATATCAACCTTTGTAGGTTATTTAACACCAAATCCATTTTTATGTAAATAATCTGTTCTACTGAAAACAGTTAAGTTTAGCATAAGTACACAGTTTAATTGTCAAAAACATTTCCATTTCAAACTATTCAAGCAGTTATATGTAATAATTCAGTTAAGTGTAAATACAGTTTTAATGTCGAAAAACAGTTCTATTTTTAAATAATTCAGTTAAGCATAAGCACGCAGTTTAAGTGTAAGTACGGTTTGTCAAAAACGTTTCTATTTCAAGCTATTCAGTTTACTCAAACAATTCAGTTTAGCATAAGTATGCTGTTAGTTCTATTTAACCCATAGATAGGGCCCTATCAGGTGCTACCACTCCGGGCCAGAGTGGACCTGGGAGCGATGGCAATGAAGGGGTACTCCGTATTCCCCAAAGCTCCAGCACTGCTGGAACCTCACCATCAGATTGTTTAGTGTCATATCCAGGACACTCGTTTGGGGGAGGTCTTACCCCTCTGCAGAGGTGCAGTCAGTGTATTCTACAGCCCCAGCTGACTGGGCAAACAAAAGATGGAAATTGACTGCATCTCTACTGAATGAATAATGACAGTTTGCTTTCAAACTCTTTAAAATCACTTGATGTGCAAAAATGTTGGAATCGTATTTTGGAAAAAGTATAATATAAACTTTCAGACAAGGCAAAGAATTTATCTTTTTTTTTTCTGCACTCTGTGTGTCCAAGAAAGTACGTAAGAGTTGGTGTCTTAAAGCTTCAGCCATAAGTTTTATCATTCATGACACTTCAGCTATAATGTCTGCCTTTCATGACCCCAGGTAGTGTACCTTGTGCCACAGTTCCAGCTTCAAGTAGGATGTCATCCAGCTTGAATCTTCAAAGTACTTTCCAGTGATACTGAGAAATGACATGTGGGTATGGAACTCACCTCACCAAGTCTGACAACTGTTCTTTTCATATGGCATCATTCCAATGTACTTGCTGGGTCTGGCATAAAATGCAAGATCAAATGACAGTACAATGAATTCAGTTTCAAGTTCATCAGCAATAGTAAGACTTTTTAAGAATACTACATTCACAAAACTTCGCTGAGTTGGGTACACCATTGACTACAGGCAAATGGCCAATATTGGTTCTTGCTGTAATTCCTACAATAAAAGAATATCAAAATTTGTCCAGCCTGGAACAAGAGGAATAATGCTGTGAGCAATATTGAACAAGTCCTGGTGGCAACACTGCACAAGGCACCAACTATACGGCTACCTGCCTCCCATCACAAAAACTATCCAAGTTAAATGAACCAGACATACAGGACACTGCTGGAGAAGCAGGGGCGAGCTCATAAGTGATGTACTCCTATGAACCCTCACATATGGCCAGGCAAAAGCAGGATGACCAGCTCGAATATACAGCTATGTGAGGATACGGAATGTAGTCCTGAAGACCTGCCGGAGGCAATGAACGATAGGGAGAAGTGGCGAGAGAGGGTCAGGGATATCCGTGCTAGCGGCATAACATGATGATGATATACTGATCATAGCCATATCTATTATGCTCTTTTTGGTCTCACAAAATGATTTTAAAAAAGCTTTCTGAATACTGTCAATTGAAATTGGTGGTAAGGAAGGGCCAACTCTTTTTGCCACATGATATTCTGGTACAGGTGCTTCATTCAGCATAAGGCTTAACTTCTTACTCCTGATCATTTGAGTCTGGTCTTTTTCTATTGTGACCTCTCCAATACGTGATAAGTAATCAGGAGTTAATCGCTGCACTATGATCCCATTTGTTAAACTAATTAATTAATGAAGTGGGGTTATGTTGTATAGCCACATAATAAATATGCATATATATATATATATATATACACATATACATGCAGAATACATATTGACGCAATGAATAAAGACGAGCGTAGACTTCTTTAAAAAAATATACCTCTCACTTTATTTGAAAGGTTTGTGTGTGAGAGGGAGTTAGAGACCGAACGGGACTGCAATATATCGACCCCCACTCTTATGGCCATCAGCGTTGTGTCTTTCTTGTTCTCCAGAGCTGCTCAACCGGAGGCCCAGGGACTCAGCTTTCTGCTGAATTTCTCTACCGCATTTTGTCACCAACGGGTCTGATCTCCAAGCTAACTGACTTCCTGTCTTCACCGTGTTATATAATAGTTCAATTGCCCACTCAATCTTTGGAATGGCATGTTTGATCGTCATCAAGTGGAAATAATTGTCATGCAGTTCACAGGTCACTCTCTTCCAGTGCATCAATCTATGACTGTACCATGAGATTTTACCTTGTCCCATATTGTCAGCCAAGCCCGCCTACGCGATTTCTTCCCATAACTGCCATCGGAATGTGTCACTTCCTTCTGGTGCATCACTTTGGAATGGCATGTCTGGCCGGGTCGAAGGTCAATATACAACAGTTAATGAAAAAAATGCACATATACACACATCTGTAAGGAGATGCATACATACATACATACACATGGTATCTCTACGCACAGTTATGGAAATATACTGACACCAAACGAGAGAGTCAGAGACTAAGATAGGCAAGTAGATCAACTGTATATTTATTTATTAGAAATCGTTTTACCTTGTGTTGTCTGTCGATCGATTATAACATTTTCTGTGCATTCCAAATCTTTGGTTGTTTACTACATTGATGTTTTGAAAAGTTGAAACGCATTTTAACATACGAACAACATTATTTTGTTGACAAAGCGGGTTTATTTGCATAGTCGCAATTTTTTTTTTTTAAATGTAAACGAAACAACCTTTTCATTGATACTTGTTGATTCAAATTATATCACCCAAAAATTTTGCTTATTCATTCTTTTTGATTTAAAGAAGATAACTACATGGCTTCGAGGGTGTTAATAAGTTACTAACTCCTTTACTTAATTTTCATAGTCAAAATTATCCATAAAAAAAAGCATCTAAAACACAGATCATAAAATAATGTACAGTTTTTACTAGGAGATAAACTGAGATTTAGACTACTACATTCATACTCTTGAAAACAAGTAAAATTTTTTCATGTAAATTTTATATCCACGAAACTAAACAAAAATCAGATCTGGCCCATAGTCTATTAAAATAAATCCATTAACAAAAAGAAATAAGATCAGTTTTATTCTTTACTGTCTAATTTAGTTAAATAGTTAAATTAGAAAAAATTACCAATGAAAGCCGAGTGTGATGGGAAGAGATAGCATCCAAGCAGTTCCATTCTTTAACTATACCCCGCCTTTGTTTCCAAACTTTCTATATGTGCTATTATTTAGTTTTGTTAGTTTTTATAATTTGATATATTTTATTACGTTAAAGCTTGAATACTTGCCCCTTGAGGGCAGATATTATAGCTAGTATATATAAATGATTAAATAATTAGTGATAAAATCATGTGTCCCTCCCAGTAATAAACACAAAAAATCAGTCAGCAGAAAGTTTACAACAATGATATCATAAAAGAGTACCTGACTCTTTTGTCAGACTGAATTTGATATTAAAAGATCTTCATAGATGAAATTTCTATTAAAAAGAAGGTGTGGAAATGGTCTTTTTTTAATAATGAAAAAGGTTCTATACTCAAAATGAGCAGTTAAAAAATAAATGATATCTACGTGATAAATACAGAATTCACTTTTCATTTGATTATAACATACGGTCTCTTAATAGCTGATATATTTGTGAATCTGTAAGAGCGTGCCTGAGAACATGATAATATGTGCATAGGTATAGAGAGGGGCTGACGTTCCACTTAGCTTAATCTCTCCACCTACTAGCTTGAAAATAGATAGGTATTACAATATAGATAAGCAACCTAAGAGTTGCCTGACAGACTAAGCAAATCTTAGTATATAATAAATAAGTATATATTTACCCAACCCCTTCGATACAAGTAGGATGTGATAAAAGGTCAAGCAGAGTTTAACGGGTTTAAATCTCAATTTTCATTCTCCAAGACCAGTCGCTATACCAAGCTTAAAGATTCCTGTCTGCCCTACTACTTTCTCAGAGCCATAAGCTCTTCTGACCAAGTAGTAATGTATATGTAGACAAAAAATGTCATGTTCAATCAAATATATATAAATATATATATGAAAAGTAAAGTTGGCGACATTAGTAGAGGGTGACCTGCAGGCTTCCTTTTCAATAGCCACTACACTAAGGTGTAGGGAAGGGTGCTACTCCATTCCCTGGATTGCTCCACTTTACTCTTGATCCTTACCTCATAATGCTGAGTGTTAAGCAAGGTGGCATCAAGTACCATTTTTTTAGTCTTTGGTAAGGTTCAACCTGGGATTGAACCACAGTCTCCTGGACCATTGGCAAACACTCTACTCATTAGGCCAATGGCCCAGGTATATAAGTGTGTGTCATTTACTACCTGACTAATTTCATATTTATTCCACTTAAATTGAATAGCCATAATGTTATCATCATTAATAAGACATGCCAACAGCACAGATTCCTTTGGTTCTCTCTCACCATTCATCCCTATCAGCCATTGCTCTTGGTATATTTTCTGCATGAGTGTCATGTGTATTTCCATCTTACTATGTGACTATTACTCACACTCTAATTATGACTGATTAACCACATTTGTTGAATTTCTGTCTTATGATTGTGCACACTATATGAAACCTCACATAACTGACTTCTAGAGTTCATAATTATATTTTTTGGATTTTTATATCAGCCCTGCTAAAATCTCATCAAGCTCTCTTTTTGGTGCAAACTTTTCTTATTTATGGACACAAGATGTAGTCTAGAAAACTTGCAGGAAGTGATGGATAATAGAGATGAATGGTGAGAGTCTGGGAAATTCAAGCTAACAGTGCAACATGATGATATATATATATATATATATATATATATATACACACACACGATGGACTCTACAATCAATCCTGATGAAGGAGGGCCAAACAGTTCTAGAATAAAAGATTAATTCAAGAACTGTTGGACGACCTATTCAGGAAGTTTGTTGATAGTAATAAAAATGCTTGTGCAGATCCATGCTTTTTGGATGAGCTGTCTCCAGAACACAGGTCAAGTATTGAATTTAGCATCTTTCCTTCTTCTTCTAGACTTCTATTTTTTTTTTTTTTTTTCTTTTAACCTAAAACTGAGGTATATTCAATGCTTTTCCTGAAGGCATTAGTATAAACTGAGTCGTAGACAGCCTTGTTCAGGATTTGACATCAGCTAGCTGAGGCCATTTCCTTATGACAATGACTCTAAGGCCATTTGTATGTGTGTGTGTGAGTATATATATATATGTGAGTATATGAGTGTGTGAGTATATATATGTGTTTGTCTGTGTATGTATGTGTGTATGTGCATATATATATATATATATCTGTGTATGTGAGTGTGTATATGTGGGTATATAAGTGCATGTGTGTGTGTGTGTGTGTATATATATATATATATATATATACACATGTGTGTCTGTATATGCATGAGTGTATATATATACAAACACACACACCAGGGTCATTCAATGGATAAGGTTAATTTTGTTTAAAGAATGGGTAATAGGAAGCACTGTTTACACCTATACGTTTTCAACAAAATCAATAATGATGGATCGTTTGGTGTTTAGAAGAGAGTCAGTGACCACTGTGCCAGGAGCTTTTTCTTGACCAAAGATTCAGTGAGGTTCTGCTCCAAGTACTATCTTTTTGACCCAGGTTTGTAATGGCAAACCAATATTTAGCCCATCTGAAAAATTTGCTTTTGATTAAAACATGCTTGACATATTCCTCTGTAAATTTCACATGGTTTACACTTCTCAGCCACCAAAAATCTGATGACAGACCTCTGTTCAACCTTGAAGCACTCTGATTTGCCACCATTTTGAATAGCCTCCAAACAAATATTTTTTCCAATAAACCAATTTCAACTGATGCCGAGTTTACATTTATGGGTAAAAATTTTAAAAAGAAGAAAAATTATTCTGCTCTTCTTAAAAAATTTCTCCTTAATTTATTGAATGATCATCATTATACATATATATCATGGCTTGGTTTTGTAAACAAAGATCAAGAAGGAATGGTCCACACTGACTACAGGCAAATCCATGGTTGAGAAGGCCAATGCAGGACAAGCAGGTACAGTGTCAGTGGCTACAGCGGAAGGTCTTGTCAGGGTTTCATGGCATAGCGTTGTGGTTCAATCTCCTGCCCCTTTTGTTCTTGAGGATCACACTGTGAGTGATTTCAAAAAAGACATGAATAGTGGTGAGATGCCAAGCATCACTGTTCTCAGCAAGAGTGGACCATCAGTAATGGTTGATGTAACATGCACTAAGGGATTTTTTCAAGTGTGTATATATATATATATATATATACATACATATATATTTATATAACCAATTTTGATGGCATACTAGACGCATTTTAAAGAAAAGAAAAAGGAAGTACTTTGCAAATTATACCTAAAATTAAGGAAAAGTTTTAACTCCCTTATCCAGCACTTATTAATGTAGATTTATGATAATCAAATCAATTATTATTATTATTACTCCTTGGGAGTTTTTTACATCAGGATTAACTGATGGTCTTTTACTGGAGTCTGTGACAACAAGTCTCCAGGACTCTTTTCAGTATTCTGGCCAATCTCAATAATGCTGTAGTTTAGAAGGTCTCCACACGTCCTCTTATTTCTAAGTCCTCCAGTCCTTTTACCAATCTTTTGGTGATTGTAATAAGAGCACCAATTACAACTGGTATAACTGTCACTTTCATGTTCCACAGTTTTTTCAATTCCCTAGCAACAGCTCTGTACGGACACAGGATGTAGCCTGGAAGACCTGTTGGAAGCGATGGATGATAGAGATAGATAGCAAGAGATAGTTAGGGAAATCTGTGTGAGCAGCATGACATGATTATATATATATATATATATATATATATATATATATATATATATACACACACACACACACAAGGGTGAGCTGAAAAGTTTACAAGATGACATTATATTTACTATTGATGGCTTTTTAGAACAATGAGACCCAAGCATTGCAAGACCAATAGAAGAAGTGTGTGGACTGCAATAAAGATTACGCTGAAAAATATACCTCATTTGGTTACATTCCATGGGAATATCTGGGTCAGCCAACAAACTTTTTAGATTACCCTCATATATATTACATTACTTCAAAATAAAGATTTGAACAAGATCATTATATATAAGTCAATGTGCCATAAAACCACATTCACAATTATTGTCATTAAAGTACATGTGTCCACGATTGAATGCACATTAGTACGGGAGAAAGAAAAAAAATATTAATATACACATAGATGCTTATTACTATGCCATTCTGTAGCTCCTGCATTGGCAGGGATGACATAATTTTGCCCACAGCACAGCCAGACATCAAAAAGAGCTTGGTTTTCAAGAGAAATCTAAATACTAAATAACCTTGAATTATATTAGTATACCTTCACCATTAAAGAGGGGCCCAAGCTGTGGCTGCCACATTACAAGTACCACCGCAGAATATATATTTAAACACCAGAAGAAGTAGGTAGGTCTATCAAATAAAAAGAAAAAAAAAAGAAAAAACAAGTATGTAATTCAAGTAACCATAGTCAAAGGATTTAACTTACAAATTACAGACAATTGCAGTTTTGGTTTCCTTGTTTAATGGCATATCAATTTTCATTGGTTATTTAAGGCCAAAACCATCCTTGTACAAGAACAGCATCATCATCATGTCATGCTGACCCTTTCTCATCACCTGTCTCAATCGTCCACCACTCCCAGGTCTTCCAGGCTACATCCTATATCAGCACTGAGCTGTTGTATGTAGGTTCTAGCTGGTCATCCTATCTTTGCTCATCCATGTGAAGGGGTCCACAGGAGCACATCGTTTATGAGCTTGTCCTTACTTCTCCAGCAGTGTCTTGCATGCTTGGTTCATTTAACTTGGATAGTTTTCATGATGGGTGGCAGGTGGTCATACAGCAGCTGCTTTGTTCAATCCAGCCCACAGCATTCTTGTGTAGTTGCCGTCAAGCTTTTCCTCCATATGTTTAGTAAGCGCCCATGTGGTGCATCCATATAGTAGTATCAACATGACAGTTTTTTCCAAGCAACAGTTTTATTTTATCAGTCAGTTCTGACTTCCATATGACCGTTAGCCTATCAATAGCTGTCCATGCCTTAGCTAGTCACATGTTGATGTCATTCTTGGTTGATGAGACACTGCTTCCGAGATAGGTGAACTTGTCCACTAGTGTTAAAGGCCTACCCTGTAGCGTGGAGAAGTAACTTCTTTGAGCGGACTTTCACTTTCATGTTGTCTGCAATGGTTTCTTTGGGGAGTCCATAGGTGAAAGGTATTTGCTCCATCTTCCTTCTGTATATGGAGTGAAATGCCTTAAAGAAGTTGACGAATAATATTGTTACCACAAGGTTTTTTGCTCATACACCTAAAATTCGACAGATCGTCAAAATTTGTGATGTCATGGATAGATTTCTCTGAAAGCCATTTTGGTTCTTCCTAAGTATTTTCTCAATTATGGGTCCTATGTGGTTGCGTAGTAGAGCACTGTAGATCTTGACTGCTAGGTGCCTCTGGTGGTGTAATGGTTAGCAAGCTTGACTAGCAAACCTACACAAGTGAGTTCGAGTCTCATTGGGTGCCCCTTTCATATGGCCTTGTGCCACATCTAAGCAAAAAGCTTAGTAAATTACCACTGTAGATCTTGACTGCTATAGATGTAAGGGTTATAACTCGGTAGTTCTTGGCTATTCCAAGATCGCTCTTCTTAGAGAAAGGGAAGATGCATTCCTTTGTCCATCTGCCTATTGTGTTTTGGTTATATATGGCATTAGAGTGTCAGAGCAGTATGTTGTCAAATTCCCTGGTCTTCCATACTTCTGGCAGTATTTCATCAAGTCCTGTTGCTTTTCTTAGTACTGAGTAGAGTTCTTCTTGTGTAAAGAGTCCTAGTTTGATGTCTAGTTGATTATTAGTAATTTTTGCGATTGGTTCATGTATAACTTTTGGAGGTTTTCCAAGTGAATTCTCAAATACACAGGTGTATTCGTTCTTCTTGGCTGGCAGCTTTCAGTTTAACTCTCGTAGTATTGTTCCTTCTGCTTACTTCATTTACCATCTGCCACACTATCCTAGATTGTCTATCTTCAACTGAGTCTCTAATCTTATTGATCATCTTTTGTTTGTATTCTGTTTGTTCTTTTAGGTATACGTTAGTTAATTCATTTCGTGTCTTCTTGAGTTTCTGAGTATTGATATTGGCTGGATTCTTCCTCTTCTGTAGGGAGGCGATTTTCATATCTGCACACATTTTCCTAACTGCTAATGTCTCCCATGGGACTCAAGCTTTAGCTCTTTGTTTAGTTGGTATACATTCTGCAGCTGCTTCTAAGTGGGCATTGACAAAGTTCTCATATTCGTCATTCACAGTAGGTGTTTCTGATATTCTCTGAAGTGCATCGAATTTGTTTCTTAGAGTTAACGTATATTTATCTCTAATATCCCTGTTGTAAAACAGGGACCAGTCATAGTGTACGGTTATGGTTGTTCGGCCCACATTCCTTCATAGGCTCAGTCTTTGGTGATTGGAGGACACCACCCCGAAAGAGGAATATGCCTCGCAATTCAATGCACTATTATTCCATTTCTTATTAATGAGGATGAAATCTATCTATAGGTGTAGGTCCATAGTTTCCTTTTTCTTTTCTGAAATTTAGTATTTAGGCATGTTAATCTATTTTCTAATGTGATATCAATTTGACGTTCCTCATTTTTTTTTTTGACGAATTGTGTTACCTGAATTTGTTATTTATGTTTTTACCTATTTGGGCATTCCGAACAAGGGAGGATAGCTCATTATAGAAGGCATATTATGTCTATGTTATGATCTATTACAGAAGCTGTCAGCTCTGGTAGTTGGCCAATACTATGTAAAGTTCTAAAGTTGAATGTCACTATTTGTATTTTACTTTAGCATTTTAGTAATTTTTGTTTTAGTTTGAGCTCAGTAGCTGATTTTTCAAACACTGGAGTCAGGGCTCCAACTTCAGCAGAATGCGCCCTTTTTACTTGCGTGAAGTGAGATGCAGTTGTGGAATAGTGGTTTGAGTATGAGTCATGGTGATCTTTCGATGGCTGTGTTTTTATTCTCATCTATAGAAGCCACCCTAATAGATGAGCTGCAGTAGTTCTCTGATCCTATTATTTGATCCTGGCTGTTGTCTCATGGGATTCATCCACCCAGCACCTGGTTAGCCTTGCCATTGACCCAATGATGGGTTTATCTGTCTTTTCAACCACACTGCTTCCCATGACTTCTGGTGTGTATAAAAAAAGAAAAAAAAAATTTCCCCTCCCCCGCATGTATTAACTTAGTATAAGTCCACAGTTACTTTTTTGTTTCTTTTTTTTTTTTTTTAGATTCTTCAGTGTGCCCTTATTTATGGTTCATCGCATCCTTAGAGGCATTCTAATTTTTACTAATATTTATGTTTCCAAATTATGATAAATTCCAAAAGTATTAGCATCTTTTACCTCTGTCATTTTTTTTCATGGTTCAACTGCAGCTTGGATTTACAACAAGAACAGCAGTAGTACTATTTAACCCTTAGCTTGGAAAATAAGGGGGTTTATACCTTTCCTGGGTACATTATAAGAACTGAAGCGTAACTGACTACATTGGCCTAGTTGGTAGAGTGTTCGCCAATGGCCCGGGAGATTTGGGTTCAATTCCAGGTCGAGTCATACCAAAGACTTAAAAAATGGTACTCAATACCTCCTTGCTTAACATTCAGCACACAGGTACGTATCAAGGGTAAAGTGGAGCTATACAGGGAAAAGAGTAGCGTCCTACCCTACACCTTCGTGTAGTAGCTATTGAAAAGGGAGCCTTCGGGTTGCCTTCGACTACAGTTGCCAACTTCACTTACTTATACCTTTCCTAAGAGTATTAATCTACCAGTAAATGTAAGAGCACTGCCACCTGCCTCTCATCATGAAAACTATACAGGTTAGACAAGCCAGACATGCCGGACACTGCTGGAGAAGCAAGGACGAGCTCGTAAGTGATGTACTCCTATGGACCCCCACATATGACCAAGTAAAAGCAGGACGACCAGCCCGAACTTACATACAGCAGCTATGTGAGGACACAGGATGTAACCCAGAAGACATGCCGGAGGCGATGAATGATAGGGATAAGTGGCAAGAGATGGTCAAGGATATCCGTGCTGGCGGCACGACATGATGATGATGATTATGAAAATGTTGCAGTCCAGCACATTGGCCTCTTTACCATGGAGACTTTCCCTTATAGATAAGTCTGGTTTGTTTAATGTTCGTTTGAAACACCTGTCTACTGATCATAATGATGAAATATATGCAGATATTTCTTTTTGACCATAGCTACCCACTTTTCAGTCAGATATGCACACACATGTGTTAGCTTAATTTGTCACAAAACCAGACATATGGGGCACCCAGTGCGAACCAAACCTGTTCAAAATGGTCTGCTTGCCTAACTTGTTAACTATTCCACCACGCAAATGAACTTTAAAATGAAATGCCAGTGCAAATATTTCATTAACAAACAAGGTTCATGGTTTATTTGCTTAGATCTCGAGAATGAATGAATAATGATAATACATTATTATTATTATTATTATTATTATAAGAAAAAGAAAATCGCCCACACAGTCATTGAGAACGCCTGCAACAATTTGGCTTAAAATAAGCGGAGAAGAGACATGGGCATGATAAGAAGGAAAAAAGAAAAAAAGAAGATAGGGTAACAGAGAAAAAGAATAAGATTCAGAAGTAGAAGAGCCAAAAAAAAAAAAAAAAAAAAGAGAGAGCGAAAGAAGAAAAGGAAACTAAGAAGAAAAAGAAGAATGACTAATAGAACAGAAAAAGAATAAGATCCAAAAGAAGAAGAAAAGCAAAAGAAAAAAAAAAAAAAAAAAAGAAAGAAATAAAAGAAAAAGAGAGATGAAAAGGAAACAGAAGATCCAGAGATGAATAAATGCAAGAAGTATTATAAAGAACAGAGAAGAGAAAGAAGAAAAAAGAAAGTGAAAAAAAAAAAGGAAAAAAAAAACAAATAAGATGAAAAAGTAGAAAAAGAAGAATGAAAAGAAAACTGGAGCCTCACCATCACATCATATGCAGTTAAGTGTTCTACCCAGGACACCCCTTTTTTTTTTTTTGAAGGGAGGGAGTCTTGTCACGCTGCAGGAGATACAGTAAAAATATTCTAAGCTTGGTTGAAGGAGTGTACATATGACAGTATTTTTAAGCTATGTTTTTTATTCTAAAGCCGACGTCCTAGCACAAGCTAGGTAAAATCAATTAATAAGCTTATTTTCAGGATACCATCACTTTAGACAACACCTACCTCCATTTTCTCAAACAAGGTAGGATCAGGTTTATTGCTTGATACCTAAGGCACGCTTTGAGAAATGGATTAACAATCACCTCCTTCCTGGTCATTTAATACAAATAATTTGCAGATAGTTGTATGCTTTCAAGTATTACTATCTAATACTGATAATTTAGACACCATTGTATGTTGCCCAGTCAGCTGGGGCTGTAGAATAGATCGACTGCTTCTCTGCAGAGGGGTAAGACCCCACTCCCAAATGAGTGTCATTGACATGACATAAAACAATTTAATGGTGAAGTTCCAGTAAGGCTGGAGCTTTGGAGAATGCGGAGTACTCCTTCATTGCCATCACTCCTAGGTCCGCTCTGGCCCAGAGTGGTAGCACCTGATAGGGTCCTATCTATGGATTAAATAAACTGTGTACTTATGCTGAACTGAGTAGCTTGAAATAGGGCTGTTTAACATTTAAACTGCATACATATGCTAAACTGAATTCCTTGAAATGGGACTGTTTTTGTATGCTAAACTGATTTGTTTGAAATAGAAATGTTTTTGACATTGAAACAGTACTCACACTAAACTGAATTGTTTGAATTAGAACTGTTTGACGAAACTGAATAGGTGGAAATAGAAATATTTTTGACAATTAAACTGTGTACTTATGCTAAACTGAATTGTTTGAAAGAGAACTGTTTATCTGTATAAAAATAGATTTGGCATTAAATAACCTACAAAGACTGATATGCCATAAAACCCAAAAAAAACAAAAAACAAACAAACCATCATATGCTTTCAAGTAATTGTTCTTTTTTTTAATAATTATGATAATCATTTGTTTGCACATAATTAAATTATAAAGTTTCAAGTATTTCTATCTAATATGAATAATTTTCAATTTGACATCTGATTAACAAGTACTACTACTTCACATAAAAGTGAACCTGGGAATAATGGCAATGAAGGTATACTCCACATAACTAAGAGCTACAAAACTGTAGCCTCACCACTAGATGACATTCAGTGTCTTACCCAGGATACTATATGAAACAAAGTTATGCATGAGGGTACATATGACAGCATTTTCAAGTAATGTTTTTATTTTGAAGTTGACCTTCAGGTTCATTGCCAGATGTCTGCAATATGTTTGGTATATTTGTTTAATGATATATCATCTCCTTAGAGGTTATCTAATATCGAAATTGGATACAGATAATTCTCAGTTATATAGTTTCAAGTATTCCTATCAAATACTAATAATTTAAACACAATTACATGGTTTCAAGTGAAATAAAATATGTCAATTAAGCTGTTAGTGCTGGAAGGTGTGGATCAGACTTTGTAAGGTGAATATTGTCACAGTAAGAAAATAACTAAATAAAATATTAATACAATCAATTAAATTTTTTTTTTCAAACATTAAAAAGTGTGGCATTGCAGAGTCTTGAATAAGGTTGGCAGAGTCAAAAATGAGATAAAGAGATGACCACAAGTTTACCTCAAGAAAGGAAAAAGTCAGATACGTGGTCACAAAAAAATACCACTCACTTCATGACATATTTTGCAACCTCTCTTTGCACCAGTCTTAAAAACAGGATGGCATGAAATGGTATTCTTGGGTAGATGAAGGAAAGATTTACATTTCACAATGGGAGAGCGGGTGATAGCCCCCAATATTTAGGTCATTTGTAGCTACTGTACCATAACTTAATTATCTGCATGGACGACTATTTTCAAAAATTCCCTATCCTCATGTGTGACCATTTCTCGCACTTATGACTGACTCTTTCGTGTCAGTCACACATCTGAGCACCAAGTTCCCTGGAGGTGGGAGTTTGCCATTTTATTACAAAAGTCATCACAGTAAGTGACTATTTCTATTGAGTTAGAATAATAATACAAATATTGTAGATGGTGATAGCAATTGTAGTAGGAGCACTTGAAACAATTCCCAAAGGCTTGAAAAAGAGACTGAAGAAATTGGTTGGTGTTTGGTTTGGTTTTATGGCATATCAACCAGTGTAGGTTATTTAATGTCAAATCTGTTTATATATTAGATATATATGATTTGTAAACACGTCAACAAAGTTAAATATTTCCAAGTATTGCTTTGTATCACTAACAATTCAATTAAACATCAGTCATTTGTTTACACACAGTTAAATAATCAAACACTTCTATTCCAAACAATTCAATTTAGCCTAAGTCAATAAAGTAAAATTTCAAACAGTTCTATTTGACCTATAGAGAGGACTCTATTAGGTGCTATCACTCAGGGCCAGAGCGGATCTGGGGGCAATGGCAATAAAGGGGTACTCCACATTCCACAAAGCTCCAGTATTACTGGAGCCTCACCATCAGATTGTTTAATGTCATATCCAGGACACCCATTGGGGTTGAGGTTTACCCTTCTGCAGAGATGCAGTCAGTGTATTCTGCTGACCAAGCTGGTTAGTTGGTTAGTGTTTAATGGTATATCAACCTCCATGGGTTATTTAATGCAAAAATCTTTGGGAGGAAGGGGAAAATCGGTGGAAGAATCAAAACTATCCAGACCAGAGGATTGTTAAGATTGGCTAGAATACTCAGAAGACTCCTGGAGACCTGAAGAAACTTGCTGTCACTATGACTCCAGTGAAAGACCACAATCTAATGCAGATCTGAAAAACTCACAAGGAGTGAAGCAATAGAATGATAATAAGGAGCTGCCCGTGGTGTAATGGTTATCGTCATTGGAAACGAACACGGCGACACAAGTTCAAATCCTGGACGAGACTGATTGCAATTCACATAGCAATAATACCCTTCGGAAAGTATGAATCCAATTATTCTCCCTCCAGCTATGGGTAAATAGTAAGGCAGACTGGTTCTTCAGCCTTGGTGAGGCAACTAATCTAGGAGAAGGAAAACTCTGAATTCAAACCTGTTAAACTCTGCTTAAAAATTGACCTTGTGTCATATCCTTCCCAAGCGGAGTGGGGTTGATAAATATATATATATTTATTTATCATCAATATTCATTCATACTTAAAAACGTCTGTTGGCTAATGATGCAAAACAGGCATATATTTTACTCATCAAATACTTATTTTTGATAAAAAATTGTTAGGGGTGTACTTATTTATGAGCGTGGTGTAATGGGCATCGTCATTGGAAACGGACATGGTGATATGAGTTCAAATCCTGGACGAGACTGATTGTATTTCACATAGCACTAATACCCTTCGGAAAGGTATGAATTCAATTATTCTCCCTCCAGCTATGGGTAAATAGTAGGACAGACTAGGTTCTTTAGCCTTGGTGAGGCAACTAGTCTAGGAGAAGGAAAACTCTGAATTCAAACCTGTTAAACTCCCCTTAAAAATTGACCTTGTGTCATATCCTGCCCGAGCGGAGGGGTTGGGTAAATATGGAATAGAATGATAATTTACATGGCATAAAGTATTCTTATCTAATACTAATGATTTTATTTTGATCCAGAGATGAGACCCTAACAGGTTAAAACTACTTCTGGTCACAGTGAACCTGGGAATAATGGCAATGAAGTACTCTACACTCCCTAGCACTCCAGAACTGGATATGTGCTTTAATGTCATACACCGGACATCCCCTAGGGATGCTGTTAGGGTATTCTAATCCCTGCCAATAGAAATGTTGCCAAATAGGACAAAGATATTTTGGGAACTGCACTTCAGCATGAAAGAAAGTCTGCTTTAAACAACAAATGAAGACACATAGTAAACAAACTTTGATATTTATCTTGGAGGAGGAGACAAGAAATGTCAGAAGTGAAAACATACAATCATTAAAATATCATTATTTATATTTCTCCACCCACAGAAATTTCTTCGTTAAACAAATGTGGGTTTTTTCCCTATTTTATCATTCCTACTTAAAATATACACTTCAATGTTTGCCTTTTAAATATATAATATCTGTCAAAAGAAATATGTTGAAAAAGTCAATTCAGTGCAGAATACTTTTAAAAAAAAAATCATGGGTTATTATTATAAAAAATGCTGCTCAATCATCAAAGACTGCCAACAGCATAATTTCCCTCGACTCTCTTGTCCTTGGTAAGCCGTCTAGACGATATCTAGTGTCCACACAGAGCTGGTTAATGTATGTTTTAACTCATCAGCCAACACTGCTGTATCCATGTATAAGAATCCATAGGAGAACACTGCTTATGTATTTATCCTTATTTCTCCAGCAGAGTTTATCAGGTCTGATTCTTACTAGGATACTGGTTTGTGAGATGGTACGCAAGAGGTTGTATCACTACTGTTTGGTAGGTTGCTGTTTCCATGATTTGTTCAAAATAGCATCCTTGTATAGTTCCAATCAAGTTTTTTTCTCAAAATGTTTCATTAGAGTCCAAGTGGTGCAGCCTTACATTAGTACTAACACAGCAGTAGCTCAGAAGAATTTCCATTTTAGTTCATCAGAGAGATCAAATGGTTGATAACCTGTTGATAGCATGTGTATGTTGTTGCTTTCAGTAGATGAGATAGTGCTAACAAGGTATATGAACTAGTTTACTAACTTCAGAATCTTGCTATTTAATTAAACATGATTAAAATATAAGTATATTTACCAGCGTTCAAGTACAGCCTAATGTCTCTTACTGTCAACTGCAGGGTATGCTGCAGAGATTTAGCTTGAGCAGGTGTATTTGCGAAAAGTGGGAGATCATCCGTCTGAGGGTGTGCGTTTTGATAAAAACAATTACCACAACAGAAAATGAATCCTTGTCAAAATAATATTCTCCCCTCAGCTAGTGTACATTGTTTAAATTTCCAAAATTTTTAAATGATTAATAGCCCCTTCCATTTTACGGCCCAGAATACACTAACTGCATCTCTGCAGAGGGGTAACACTCCTCAATGAGTGTCCTAGATATGACATTAAACAATCTGATAGCAAGGCTCCAGTAATGTTGGAGATTTGGGGAATGTGGGGTACCCTTTCATTGCCACTACTCTCTGGTACACTCTGACTAAGAGTGGTAGAACCTCATAGTTTAGTTCTATTTGACCCATAAATAGGACCCTAGGTAGTTATGCTAAACTGAATTGTTTGAATTTGTATCTAAATGGATTTGGCATTATATAACCTACAAGGGTTAGTATGCCATAAAACCAAATCAAACGTAAAACCTTCCATTTTAATTTTAATATTGAACAAAGACTTTTTCCATGATGGCTAGCCTCTGCCAAGACTTATCTACAAATTTCCCGATCACATAACTTCTATCAGGTCTTCTTATACTATATTTGTCATTTACTGAGTATCCTTCAGTCTTTTGCCTTCTATTATCTGTCCTGGGTAAGACACAAACCAGCATCCTGTGGTAAGGCTCTGATTCTGGATGTCAGCTAAGAGTAGAATATTTCTTCATTGCCATTACTCCCAGGTACACTTTGATCTAGAGTGGAAGTAACTGTTAAAATTCATCTATGGAACTGGGCCCAGTCAGCTGGGTTGACTGGCATATGTGACAGATGGAGTATCAATGAACCCCAATGAGTGTTCTGGATATGACATAGATGGGACCATAACAGATACTACACTCAAGGTCAGAGTGGATCTAGGAGTAATGGCAATGAAGTGGTACACCACATTTCCAAAAACTCAGGACGGAAGCCTCACCATCAGAAGTTTAGTATCATATCCAGACCATTCACTGGGAGGGTTTTACCTTCTGCAGAGATGCAGTCTGCATATTTTATAGTCTCAGCTGACTGGGCTGTGAATATGGGTTGGTTGGTTATTTGGGTTTTATGGCATATTAACCTTTGTAGGTTATTTAATGCCAAATCCATTTTTATACAAATAATCAGTTCTATTTCAAACAATTCAGTTTAGCATAAGTACGCAGTTTAGTTCTATTTGATCCATAGATAGGACCCTATCAGATACTACCACTCTGGGCTAGAGTGGACTGGGGAGCCATAGCAATGAAGGGGTACTCCACATTCCCCCCAATCTCCAGCATTACTGTAACCTCACCATCAGATTGTTTAGTGTCATATCAGGACACTCATAGGGAAGGGGGTCCTACCCTTCTGCAGAGAAGCAGTCGGTATATTCTATAGCCCCAACCAACTGAGCAAGTGAATATGGGTGTTGATAATACAATAATGAATGTTTAAATAATGTAGGTTGATAATGTAATAAGATTAATAAAAAACTTTATTAACTAAAAACTTTTGTTTAGATACAGGTTATGCAGGGACACCAGATCAGATCCAAGTTACAGCTAGATTAGGCCGAGAAACTTAATATCCTTCAAAAACATATTGTGTCTCATAAACAACCCTTTGTTTTTGAGGAGAAATATTGGTCTTAAAAAGTCTTTCATTATACAAGTATATATGATACAAGAGAAGATCCCCAATGAGGATATATACAGTACTTATTTATGGTTGATACTGCTTTTTTTATTCGTTTATTTTTGTCCCTGAGAAATAATTGTAGGTTATTCTCAGTAAACCGGTTTAATATCTTTTCAACCTAATATATCTTAAATCTTTTCATGGTTTTTATTTTGTTGCCGTATTTTTTAAGTTCAAAATCTTTACTAAAGACTGTCGGCTTTTTTAAGTCTGCTTAATAATAATAATTTATTACAGTGTATATTTCAGTTTGAGGTATCCTCAGGTTTGAATTTCTCTAATGAATTATTTAAAAAGATAATAGCTGGTTTACATGATCCAAATACATTGTTTTATCTGTCAACTGAAACACACTCCACCCCTTTGCGTGAGATTGGGGGTAAGGAAAACTATCTAGTGTTTGTTGTATCATACGTAACCCTGTATTAAATGTGTCTTGTTTAAGATTTGATAAAGTGTTCGACTACATTTGATGTTGATTCAAGATTTTTAATGTGCAATCAATATTTGCAAGTATTCTTTAATGTCTTTTTAAATACAGGAGAAAATGTTAATAGTCATGTTTTAACTTCTTCCTTTGTAATCAATATTGGCAACGACACCTCTTCTGCGGGTTAATAGATTAATAAAATTTATAAACAAAATAAAAATATTCCACAATTCCACCTCCACTGAAAGTTAAACTTTCAGCAACAAAAAGTAGGACTCAAACTCTGTCACAGCCCTCCAGCCCACTGGACACACGTGCATATACAAACCTCTAGAAACTAGGAGTCAATATGACATAACTTTTATGATATTAATTCATTGGCTAAATAAGAAAGCTTTGCAAAAGAAGCACATCGTCTGTTATATACTCAACCAGTGAACAGTAATGGGCATGTCCCATTCCTCATAAATACATTGGACACTATTGTGAGGGGGGGGGGTTAATTTACTGACTATGTAGTCCCCACTAAAAATGGTCTACCTTCTTTATGCTTTTAGTGAGTGTTGTATTTGTTTAATGTTATAAAGATTTCCATTTCATTTACAACTTCCATTTGGTTATTTCTTATTGAGTAACCTTTTGTTGGGTTACAATATAGTCAGTCTCACTCTCTCTCTCTAGATAACACACTGTCTTTTAACTTAACTAGCGGGAACCTTTGCTGTTAACATGTCTTTATATATATATATATATATATATATATATATATATATATAATTGGAAGAAAAATTCAATAGACTGTCATTTGGCTATTATAGATTTATTTCAGCAGATCACTTTATATGAGAAACCAACCTCTTCAGATAACCATCACATCTCTCCATTATGTGATAGCTATTTGAAAAGATTGGTTTCTTATATGGAGTGAGCAACTGAAGTAAATTCATAATAGCCAAATGACGGTCTGTTCAGTTTGTTCCAGTAATATGAATTTGTAGTGTGTGAAATTTATAAATTTATATATTAATCATCATACATTGAGCACTCCTGGAGATTTATAAGAAATCCTCTTATATATTCTTATTTTGAATCATTCCCAACTCATCTTAGAATATCATATATATATATATATATAGTGTAATCAGATGGAAACTCAAACTTGGTTAATTCGTCGCTATAAATTTATTTTGGCGGAGAATAATACTATATATATATATATATATATATATATATATACCTCCCAATCACTCCACACAAGCAGGATGTGACACAAAGTCATTTTTGAGCAGTTTAACAGGTTTAAATTTAGAGATTTCCTTCTCCTAGACAGGTTGCCATAACAACATTAAAGAACCTAGTCTGCCCTACTATTTACTCTTAATTGGAGGAAGAATAGTTGGACTGATGCCTTTTCCAAGGGTATTAGTGCAAATATGAAATGCAAACAGCCTCATCCTGGATTTGAACTCGGTTCGCGATATCCATTTCCTACAACAGTACCCATTATACCACGTATGCATATATGCATACATATTGTTTAGTTATTGATATAAAAAAGAAAAAAAAAAGAGAAAGGGTTTTAGTGTAACTTTATTGATCTAGAGGGAACCTCTGCTTTCAGCATGTCTTGACTTTGTGTGTGAGTGAGTGTGTGTATTTATATATATTTTGATAAGATATTTTTGTATTCAGATAAAACCTTTAAGTCAAAACATGTCTGCATAATAAACAAACCACCAAACATACCTTTCTTCCATTTTTACCTTTTTATATATATATATATATATATATATATATATATGTGTGTGTGTGTGTGTGTGTGTGTATTATTCAGTCCAGTTAAACCAGAGTCGGGAATAATTCCATCAGGACAAAAAAATCATTCAACTATGGACATCTAAATTTTCCTAGTAAAGAGCTCAATGTAACAGACATCACAGAGCAATAATTTCTTTAAGAAAAACAAAAAAACAGTCATATATATATATCATCATCATCATCATCATGTCGCGCCGCCTGCGCGGATATCCCTGACCGTCTCTCGCCATTTCTCCCTATCATTCATCGCCTCCGGCAGGTCTTCAGGATTACAACCCGTGTCCTCACATAGCTGCTGTATGTAAGTTCGTGCTGGTCGTCCCACTCTTGCACATCCATGAGTGGGGGTCCACAGGAGTACATCGCTTATGAGCTCATCCATGTTGGAACTAAAGATGTCCTGTTAAATTTTTTTTTGAGTTGTTGCTTCATACCAATGCTCTTAGCAGAATGAAAATAAATTTATAATCCTAATGTGATCGAATTTTTTTTTTCTTGAAAGTATATATATATATATATATATATATACACACACACACACACACACATGGAGAAATGATAGATTTTGGTAAATCTAACAAGATGATAAAAATAAATAGATAAGTGGATAAACCAAAACAAACAACAGTTTTGATATTTTGTTCTTTATTGAAAAAAGAACTCAAACGAAATATATCAAAATTGCTGAATCTGTTGTCAGTGTAGGTTTATCCACTTTTCCACTTATTTTTTCATATATATATATATATATATATATATATATATGTGTGTGTGTGTGTGTGTGTGTTTATTTGTTTATATAAAACTTAGAAAACCCACTGTTTTTTAGCTTGAGAAGTGATGTTTTAAATATCTTAATTATTAATGAATATAACAAACACAAACAGATCTTTCAAAATTCTAACATCCCAAATTCAAGATGGCATGTAAACAATTGAATTGATAGATTTCTTTGGTTTCACAACATAATACAAGCTAAGTGCAAAACAATTCACATTTAGCTAAGTGTCAACAATTAATAGCTATAGATTATCTCGTAGTCATCACTAACAATTCAAAGTGAACATTTTTGCGGGTGGAAAGGAAATAGTAACATATAAAATAAAAATAGGAAATAAGTAAATAAAATTAAAACTGAAGGAATGTAAATTTTTTTGTTTAAATGAACATTTTTCATAACTGGAATCATATCAAATAATATCAATTTTATTTATTTATTTTTTTTTTTTAAACTGACAATTTGATTTAGGTAGATTTCTACCACTTGATTTGGTTTGGTTTATTTTGCAGCATATCAACTCCTTCTGGGTTATTTAATGCCAAAATCTGATTAATTTCTAAATATTTTATTGTAATCCTAACTACATTTTTAAATCAGTCATATTATTCATAGGAGTACCAGGAGTACTGGAAATAAATGGGTTCTTCACACAAGAGTCCCAGAACTGGAATCTCATTCCTGAATGAGGGTTAGGACATCCCTTTGGTTTGATGTGGTTTTATGGCATATCAACTATTGTAGGCTATTTAATACTAAATCCTGTTTATATAAATATATATATATGATTTGAAAACACATTTTGTTGTTGAAAACAATTTTAAACAAGCCTGAACTCATTTTACACACACTTGAATGCTTTTAAGTATTACTAGATAGGAAGACCCCGAAACAATGCACATTCTCTCCTGATGACCCCAAAACAAGTATGGAGTTAAACAGCTTGGTGGAAATGAGAATGGCTAAAGAAGGATTTTCTATCTGCTCACTTTCTGGTGAGTTTCTGTTACTTGATAAGTAACTTCCTTCTGTAACGCTAATTATTTTATTCAACATTACTCATTTGTTTACACACAGTTAAATGGTTCCAAGTATTGTTATGTATTACTTACAATTCAATTAAACATCAATAATTTGTTTACCAACAGCTAAATGATCTAACAGTTCTTTCTCAAGCAATTCAATTTAGCATAAGTTATTTGTTTGCACTTAGTTTAAATGTCAAACAGTTCTATTTGACACATAGATAGGACCGTATCAGATGCTACCACTCTGGGCCAGAGCAGACCTGCAAATCCCTTTGGAAGGTGGGTGGGGGTCTTATCTTTCTGCAGAAGATCTAGTCAGGGTATTCTAAGTTCTACAAATAGGGCTGTCAATTGTTAGGTCAGAATTATTTAAGAATTATTTACTGTTAATAACAGTGGTGCAAAACTTACACCATTGTTTTTTGGGGGTTTTTCCTTCTTAACTTAATTCCCACAAAGAAAAAGAAAAAAATTTTGAAAACATAAGCTATGACTCCTTTTTTTTATTGTAACAGAAGAGACACAAATTGAAAGATCATACTAGAGTGAATAATAGAAGAATATTTTTGTTGAGTGAAAGTTGAAGCCGCATTTGATCACAGTGTAGTAATCAGGAGGGTCAAGAAATTTCACTTAAATTTCAAGAACCTCAACAATCAAGCAAGATCAGATAGACCTAAAACCGTGGTTTCCAAGGCTGTGCCTCTAAACCATAGAAGCAAATTCATCGAGTAGCGCTTGGTGAGTATCAAATAAGCTTGGCATCTCATAGTCGAGGGTGATTCATCAACTTCACAACCAAGACAAAAGCATCTGGTGCAACAAGTTGTGCTTCATGTTACTAAAACATTGCAAAACTTTTGACTCACCCCAGTATATGATATTATTCAAACTATTAAACAACCCCAAAAGCATGTAATTACCCATCCACTTCATCACAAGCAAGACACAAGGTCAATTTTTAAGTAAAATATGATTTTAAGTGAAATATAAGTTTGAATTCAGGATTTTCCAACTAGATTTGTTGCCATACCAAAGTTACAAAAAATCAGTCTGCCCTACTATTTACCCATAGCTGACAGAAGGAATAGTTAGATTCATACTTTCCCAAATGTATTAGTGCTATGTAAAAGGCAAACAGCCAGAGGACACCCCGCCAAAAAACCTCATAGAGCATGAGAGGGACAAGATTTTCAAAAATTCAAAGTTTATAAGGTTTTGTTCCTTGTCCATATGTTTAAAATAGCCCCATCAATTCAACTCTAATAAGAAAATCAAAAAATCTGAAAATAATAAATATTTTTTTTTAATTCCTAGATCTCATTACATCACAGGGGGTGTCCTCGTGGTGTAATGGTTAAAGCGATGGACTGCGGAATCGTAGTACACGAGTTCGAACTCCAGTCACGCTATTACATTCACTTTCGGGCAAATACCCTTGGGAAAGGTATAAACCCCCTAATCCCCCCAGCTATGGGTTAAATAGTACCACTACTGTTCTTCTAGGAGAATGGCTTAGGCATTGAATAACCTAAAAAGAGTTGATATGCCATTAAACAAAGAAACCAAATCAAACCAAACCATCATTACATCACAGAAACATCCAAACTTAACTCAATCCCTTTGCCAAAAAGCAAAAATACAACACAAGAATTAATAACACTTGAATTTAGAGTTTTCCTTCTCTTGGACTGATTGCCTAATTAAGGTTAAAGAACCCAGTTAGTCATACTATAACTGATGGAGAAAATACCTGAATTCATAACTTTCCTAGGGGTATCATCACTACGTGAAATGCACATAGCTTCATTCAGGACTTAAACTTCTTGTAAAACCTCAGAAAGTGATGTTGGTTGGTTGGCTGGATTTTATGGTATATCAACCCTTGTGGGTTACTTAGTGCAAAATCCTGCTTTGTGTGTGTATATATATATATATATATATATATATATATATGTGTGTGTGTGTGTGTGTGTGGATGTATGTATGTATATGTATGATTTGTAAATAAATAGTAGTTGGTTGGTTGGTTGGGTTTTATGGCATATCAACCTTTGTAGGTTATTTTATGCCGAATCCATTTTTATACAAATAATCAGTTCTATTTCAAACAATTCAGTTTAGCATTAGTACACAGTTTGTCAAAAACATTTCTATTCAAAGCTATTCAGTTTAGTCAACCAGAGCTAATTCAGTTTAATATAAGTATAGATTTTGTTTACACACAGTTAAATGTCAAAACAGTTCTATATTAAACAATTTAGTTTAAGCATAAGTACAGTTTCAATGTCAAAAACAGTTCCATTTCAAACAATTCAGTTTAGCATAAGTATGCAGTTAAAATGTAAGTACAAAGTTTAATTGTCAAAAATATTTCAATTTGAAGGTATTCAGTTTATTCAAACAGTTTTAATTCAATTTAGTTTAGTTCCATTTGACCCATAGATAAGATTCTTATCAGGTGCTACGACTCCAGGCCAGAGTGGACCTGGGAATAATGGCAATGCAGGGGTACTCTATATTCCCCAAAGCTCTAGCAATACTGGAACCTCACCATCTGATTGTTTAGTGTCATATCTGGGACAACCATTGGCAGAGGGGTCTTACCCCTTTGCAGAGAAGCAGTCGGTGTATTCTACAGCCCCAGCTGACTGAGAAAAATAGTTGGTGCTAACTTTTCTAAATGAGCCAGTGCTCTTTTATTTGCACACAGTTAAATGGTTTCAAGTATTGCAATTTAACATTAGTAATTCCATTCATCAAGTATTCCAATCTAATCTAATACAAATTTGTTTGCACACAGTTAAATGGTTTCAAGTATTGCCATTTAACACTATTTAATATTAATAATCGCACATAAAAGAATGAACAATTCTATTTGACCCACTGACGTGGCCCTAACAAGCACTACCATTTTGGGTCAGAGTGAACCATAGAGTAATGATAGTCAAGAGGAAGTCCTCATTCCTCTACCTTCAAAATTGGAGCCACACTAACAGATGCAGTTTAAAGGTGAGCCTAGATTTGTTTGAGAAGAATTATTAAAACAATTGACCTTAAAACACTTTAGGGTAGAGATAAGAAAAACAACCTTTAAAAAAAAAAAAATTAAAAAAATACATAAACTGAAAACTGATATGAATGAATCACATAGCAAGGCTTTCAAATCCCCTCCCCCATGAAAAACAACGCAGTTAAAGCTCATAAATTATTGATGGAATTGTACGCTCCCATGTTTTCTTCTGATGTTACCGAGTAAACAATTTTCTGGCAAAAGTTTGTGAAAAAAACATGATTCATATCCAGCACAACTATAAAATTACTTAACACCTCAAATTTCGTTAATGTTTAATGACTGTGACTACAAGATTACCTTTTCTAGCAACGAACAAAAGATTAAAAAAAGAATTTATAGAACCATATACAAAGCTGTAAACAAAAACTGTAACATTTTAATAACATATTTCACTGAATCCATGGAAATTCTATAATTTAATTAATCAAAACACACGAGTAAAAAAAAAAATTCTTCATTATAGAGATAATGTCACCAGAACCATTCTGATGAGGCTATCCCTATAGAAAACATGTCAATCTGATTTTCCATACAATCTATCATTCTTATCATAACGTCTGATTTTACTCATAATATCAACATTTTAGAAAATTTTATGAGAAAAGAAAAGAAACAAAACAAGACAGTATAAAAACTTGGACTGACATGTTTCACTATAGGGACAGTGCCATCAGAATCATTATGAATGAGTGAGTGATAGCAACTTTAATCCTTTTCATTACACAACGCTCCACATATACAATGACAATAGGAGCTCTCAAGCCTGGTAAAAGAATCTGTTTGAGTGTTCAAAAAATCATGTCAAACTGATTGATTTTAATGACATGTCAACCCACTGATGATTATTTTATGCCTAGAGGTTAGTTAATTGCATATACTGTGTATTTATATCTATATTTTTTGTGTATATTTTTATTTTTTTATTTATTTATTTTTTTTTTACACATACATCAAGTATTATTATCAACACAAATAATTTGCAAAGAGATCTATTTGACACAGAGATGAAACCATAAAAGGTGAGAGTGGACCTGAGAGTAATGTCAATAAAGAGATACTCCACACTCTACAGAGCTCCAGAATTGGAGACTTACCACCAGATCCAATTTAGTGTCATACCCAGTATAACCCTTTTTCTAGAGGGTGGGGGGAAAGCGTTACCCCCTCTGCAGAGAATATTCTTGTGCCCACTGACAAAAAAAAGTTAAGTTCAAAACTATTCCATGCTGCAGGGTCTTTACGATGTTATACAACCTATTTATGATCCTATTTACCCAACCCCTCTGCTCGGGCAGGATATGACACAAGGTCAATTTTTAAGCGGAGTTTAACAGGTTTGAATTCAGAGTTTTCCTTCTCCTAGACTAGTTGCTCCACCAAGGCTGAAGAACCTAGTCTGTCCTACTATTTACCCATAGCTGGAGGGAGAATAATTGGATTAATACCTTTCTGAAGGGTATTAGTGCTATGTGAAATGCAATCAGTCTCGTCCAGGATTTGAACTCGAATCGCCGTGTCCATTTCCTGGGATGATAACCATTACACCACAGGCACCTATTTATGATTGTATTGCAGCCCATTAGATTTTTGCATTTCCTTCTTACTGATCTTCTTCATGAAGATCAGTTAGGTTAGAGCATTTGGTTTAAAGGCATATCAATCCTTGATAATTATTTAAAGTCAAATACTGTTTACACATATATTTTAAATGATTTATAAGAGAATCGTTTAAAGATAAGATAATTTTTTAAACAAGCCAGAGCTCTATTGTTTGTTTACAGTTGAATGGTTTCAAGTATTGCTATCAAACACCAATAGTTCCATTTGCACACAGTTGAATGGTTTCAAGTATTGCTATCTAACACCAATCGTTCCATTTGCACACAGTTAAAAGGTTTCAAGTATTGCTATCTAACACCAATGGTTCCATTTGCACACAATTGAATGGTTTCAAGTATTGCTATCTAACACCAATCGTTCCATTTGCACACAGTTGAATGGTTTCAAGTATTGCTATCTAACACCAATCGTTCCATTTGCACACAGTTGAATGGTTTCAAGTATTGCGTTCTAACACCAATCGTTCCATTTGCACACAGTTGAATGGTTTCAAGTATTGCGTTCTAACACCAATCGTTCCATTTGCACACAGTTGAATGGTTTCAAGTATTGCCATCTAACACCAATCGTTCCATTTGCACACAATTGAATGGTTTCAAGTATTGCTATCTAACACCAATCGTTCCATTTGCACACAGTTGAATGGTTTCAAGTATTGCCATCTAACACCAATCGTTCCATTTGCACACAGTTGAATGGTTTCAAGTATTGCGTTCTAACACCAATCGTTCCATTTGCACACAGTTGAATGGTTTCAAGTATTGCCATCTAACACCAATCGTTCCATTTGCACACAATTGAATGGTTTCAAGTATTGCCATCTAACACCAATCGTTCCATTTGCACACAGTTGAATGGTTTCAAGTATTGCGTTCTAACACCAATCGTTCCATTTGCACACAGTTGAATGGTTTCAAGTATTGCTATCTAACACCAATCGTTCCATTTGCACACAGTTGAATGGTTTCAAGTATTGCCATCTAACACCAATCGTTCCATTTGCACACAATTGAATGGTTTCAAGTATTGCTATCTAACACCAATCGTTCCATTTGCACACAGTTGAATGGTTTCAAGTATTGCCATCTAACACCAATCGTTCCATTTGCACACAGTTGAATGGTTTCAAGTATTGCCATCTAACACCAATCGTTCCATTTGCACACAGTTGAATGGTTTCAAGTATTGCGTTCTAACACCAATCGTTCCATTTGCACACAGTTGAATGGTTTCAAGTATTGCTATCTAACACCAATCGTTCCATTTGCACACAGTTGAATGGTTTCAAGTATTGCCATCTAACACCAATCGTTCCATTTGCACACAATTGAATGGTTTCAAGTATTGCGTTCTAACACCAATCGTTCCATTTGCACACAGTTGAATGGTTTCAAGTATTGCTATCTAACACCAATCGTTCCATTTGCACACAGTTGAATGGTTTCAAGTATTGCCATCTAACACCAATCGTTCCATTTGCACACAATTGAATGGTTTCAAGTATTGCTATCTAACACCAATCGTTCCATTTGCACACAGTTGAATGGTTTCAAGTATTGCCATCTAACACCAATCGTTCCATTTGCACACAGTTGAATGGTTTCAAGTATTGCCATCTAACACCAATCGTTCCATTTGCACACAGTTGAATGGTTTCAAGTATTGCGTTCTAACACCAATCGTTCCATTTGCACACAGTTGAATGGTTTCAAGTATTGCTATCTAACACCAATCGTTCCATTTGCACACAGTTGAATGGTTTCAAGTATTGCCATCTAACACCAATCGTTCCATTTGCACACAGTTGAATGGTTTCAAGTATTGCGTTCTAACACCAATCGTTCCATTTGCACACAGTTGAATGGTTTCAAGTATTGCTATCTAACACCAATCGTTCCATTTGCACACAGTTGAATGGTTTCAAGTATTGCTATCTAACACCAATCGTTCCATTTGCACACAGTTGAATGGTTTCAAGTATTGCCATCTAACACCAATCGTTCCATTTGCACACAATTGAATGGTTTCAAGTATTGCTATCTAACACCAATCGTTCCATTTGCACACAGTTGAATGGTTTCAAGTATTGCGTTCTAACACCAATCGTTCCATTTGCACACAGTTGAATGGTTTCAAGTATTGCGTTCTAACACCAATCGTTCCATTTGCACACAGTTGAATGGTTTCAAGTATTGCGTTCTAACACCAATCGTTCCATTTGCACACAGTTGAATGGTTTCAAGTATTGCCATCTAACACCAATCGTTCCATTTGCACACAATTGAATGGTTTCAAGTATTGCTATCTAACACCAATCGTTCCATTTGCACACAGTTGAATGGTTTCAAGTATTGCCATCTAACACCAATCGTTCCATTTGCACACAGTTGAATGGTTTCAAGTATTGCGTTCTAACACCAATCGTTCCATTTGCACACAGTTGAATGGTTTCAAGTATTGCCATCTAACACCAATCGTTCCATTTGCACACAATTGAATGGTTTCAAGTATTGCCATCTAACACCAATCGTTCCATTTGCACACAGTTGAATGGTTTCAAGTATTGCGTTCTAACACCAATCGTTCCATTTGCACACAGTTGAATGGTTTCAAGTATTGCGTTCTAACACCAATCGTTCCATTTGCACACAGTTGAATGGTTTCAAGTATTGCCATCTAACACCAATCGTTCCATTTGCACATAGTTAAAGGTTTCAAGTATTGCCATCTAACACCAATCGTTCCATTTGCACACAATTGAATGGTTTCAAGTATTGCTATCTAACACCAATCGTTCCATTTGCACACTGTTGAATGGTTTCAAGTATTGTTATCTAACACCAATCGTTCCATTTCCACATAGTTAAAGGTTTCAAGTATTGCTATCTAACACCAATCGTTCCATTTGCACACAATTGAATGGTTTCAAGTATTGCTATCTAACACCAATCGTTCCATTTGCACACAGTTGAATGGTTTCAAGTATTGCTATCTAACACCAATCGTTCCATTTGCACACAATTGAATGGTTTCAAGTATTGCTATCTAACACCAATCGTTCCATTTGCACATAGTTAAAAGGTTTCAAGTATTGCTATCTAACACCAATCGTTCCATTTGCACACAATTGAATGGTTTCAAGTATTGCTATCTAACACCAATCGTTCCATTGGCACACAATTGAATGGTTTCAAGTATTGCGATCTAACACCAATCGTTCCATTTGCACACAGTTGAATGGTTTCAAGTATTGAATAGTTCAATTAGCACCAATAAATTCAATTTAATATTAATCATTTTTTAGCATACAGAAGGTTTTAAGTATTGCTATGTAGCACTAATAGTTTCATTTGCACACACTTGAATGGTTTCAAGTATTGCGATCTAACACCAATATATTCAATTTAATATTTTTTCTTTGCAGTTAAATGGTTTTAAGTACAGCAAATGATTAAACAGTTCTATTTGACCGAGAGATGAGACCCTAAAAGGTACTTTTACTCCAGGTGAGAGTGAGCCTGGGAGTAATGGTAATGAAGAGATACTTCACATTTCTCTCAGTTCTTGGACTGGAACTTCCTATGAGATGGTTTAGTGTTATATCCAGGACACTCAGTAAGGTGGGAGGGGTCTTACCCCCTCTACAGAGACACAGTTGACATATTTCACAGCCCCAGCCTATTGGATGTTTGGATTTTATGGCATATTAAACCTTTGAAGGCTATTTTATGCCAAATCCATTTTTATACAAATAATCAGTTCTATTTCAAACAATTCAGTTTAGTATGAGTACACAGTTTAATTGTCAAAAGCATTTCTATTTCAAGCTATTCAGCTTAGTCAAATAATTTTAATTCAAACAATTTAGTATAAGAATAGATTTTGTCTACATTCAGTTAAATGTCAAAACGGTTCTATTCAAACAATTTAGTTTAGCATAAGTATGCAGTTTAATTCTATTTAACCCATAGATAGGGCCCTATCAGGTGCTACCACTCCAAGCCAGAGTGAACCTGGGAGTGATGGTAATGAAGAGGTGTTCCACATTCCCCAAAGCTCCAGCATCACTGGAACACCACTATCAGATTGTTTAGCATCATATCAGGACACATGTTGGGGATGTCTTACTCCTCTGCAGAGGTGCAGTTTTATGTCAGATAATTCAGTTTAGCATAAGTGTGCAGTTTAGATGTCAAAACAGTTCTATTTTAAACAATTCAGTTTAGCATAAATATGGAGTTTAAATGCAAAAACTCTCAAAACCACGGTTAAGTTCTATTTGCCCCATAGCTAGAACCCTGTCAGGTGCTATCACTCTGGACCAGAGTAGACCTTGGAGTGATGGCAATAAAGAGGTGCTCTGCATTCCCCAAAGCTCCAGCATTACTGGAACCTCACTATCAGATTGTTTAGTGTCATAATCAGGACACTCATTGGGGGTGTCGTTCCCCTCTGCAGACGTGCAGTTGGTGTATCGGGCAACCCAGCCTATTGGACTGCTCATGAAGATAAAAAGAAAAACAATGTTTATTAAACATTTTGACAGCTTAGAGATGATTATCAGCCACTGTTTGCAGTTAGACTTTTCTGAACAGTCACAATTAATTCATCAATCTGGAGACCTGAGAAATTTTCACGTCGCAAAGGCATCTAAAGTTTTAATAACACAAATTTCTTTTTAGTTAAATTTTGTTAATGCAAAAATGACATTCTAAGTCCAGCAAAGTCAACTGGGGCTGTAGAATATACTGACAGCATCTCTACAGAGGGGTAAGACCCCCCCTCCCTGCCCTAGATTGGACATTAAACAATCTGATGGTGAGGTTTCAGCCTTGGAGATTTGTAGAATACTACTTCATTGCCATTGCTCCCAGGTTCACTCTGACCCAGAGTGGTAGCACCTCATAGAGCTCTATCTATTGATCAAATAGAACAAACTATACATCCTAACAAATGACAAATGTTAAAATGTGACTGTTATATAGTAACAGTTGAAACCATTTAACTGTGTGCAAGCAAATGATTAATATTAAATAGAATTATTAGTGTTAGATAGGAATAGTTGAAACCATTTAACTGAGTGCAAAAGTCCTCAGGCTCATTCAAAAATGTTTACAAATCATATATATATATATAAACAAGATTTGGCATTAAATAACCTACAATGGTTGATATGCCATCAAACCAAACTAAAGGCAGGTCAATGATAAACAGAAGAAAAAATCAATGTTCAATAAAAGTTAAAGTGATCAACTGATTTTAACAGCATTTCAAACTGTCGAGAATTATTTTATACTGAGAGTTTTAGCATGGCTTGGTTTTATGGCATATCAACAAGTGTAGGTTATCTCATGCCAAATTCTCTTTATACATTAGATATATATGATTTGCAAACATAAGTCATCAAAATTAAATAGTTCAACGTATTGCTATATATCCCTAAGAATTCAATTAAACATCATTCATTTGTTTACACACAGTTAAATGATCAAACAGTTCTATTTCTAACAATCCAATTTAGCATAAGTCAGCAAAGTTAAATGGTTCCAAGTATTGCTATGTATCACTAACAATTCAATTAAACATCATTCATTTGTCTACACAGTTAAATGATCGATTTCAGACAATTCAATTAGGCACGAGTCATTTGTTTACATGCAGTTAAAACATCAAACAGCTCTATTTGACTCATAGATAGGACCCTATCAGGTGCTACCACTCTGGCCCGGAGCGGACCTGGGAGCAATGGCAATGAAGGGGTACTCCGCAATATCCCAAGCTCCAGCATTACTCACCATCAGATTGTATAGTGTCATAAACAGGACACTCGGGGAGGGCTTACCCCTGTACAGAGATGCAGTCAGTGAATTCAACAACCCCAACTTACTGGGCTACGAGAGTTTAGGGAATCAGATTTATATTTACATTTTTTGTGTAGTTGTTTCACATGGTCCTATCAAATACAAATAATTTGGAAACAGATCTATTTGACCCAAAGATGGGATCGTAACAGGTACTACCACTCTGAGTCAGAGTTGACCTGGGAGTAATGACAAAAAAGGTGTATTCCACTCTCCTCAGATCTCCAGAACTGGAGCCTCACCATCAGATACAGCTCAAAGTCATATCCACAACACCTTGTTTTGGGGCGAGGTAGTCTTACACCTCGTCATGGAATACAATCAGTATATTCTAAGCCCTGCTGACAGAACTGGTCAATAACAGAAGCATTTATGTGTGTGTGCGCATGTGAGAAGGAATGAAATGAATCAGACAATGGATATATTGTAAAAAGGAAACGAATGCAAAAGATATGTTGGTGGCATTGAGATGATTTGTTTATTGTTTGTTTGGTTTATTTTCATACCAACACATTTCGACTTTGAAATTTTTGAATACAAAAACATTCTATTAATATTATTAAAGTGTGAGAAACAAAACAATCATCTATTATGATTGTTATATACATAAGTTGGCAACCGTAGTCAAGGGCGACCAGAAGGCTCCCTTTGCAGTAGCTACTACACCGAAGTGTAGGGGAGGGCACTACTCCTTTCCCTGGATTGCCTCACTTTACCCTTGAAACGTACCTTATATTGCTGAGTTTTAAGAAAGGAGGTATCAAGTACCATTTTTAAAGTCTTTGGTATGACACAACCTGGGATTGAACCCAGGTCTCCCGGAACATTAGCGAACACTCTACCCACTAGGCCAATGAGCCGAAAAGAATCCAATATAGGGAAAAATTTAAAAAAAACAAAAAAACAAGTAATTTAAAGTGGAGAATTTACTTAGAAAGAAAGTTGACGCTACAACATATCATCATCATCAGAACCTTGAAAAGATGACACAGATTGACGACACTTGATATCATCTTTTCTACATCCTAATAATGTTTTGGTGGAGTGAAGGTGTTGTAATGTCAACTTTCTTTCACAGTAAATTCTCCACTTTGGATGACTTTGTTTTTCAATTTTTCTCTCTCTCTCTCTATATATATATATGCAAATTTCATTAAACATAATAGACATTTTATGTCTACATATTTTCTTCTGGATCCGTTCGAATTCCCGTCTTACTTTTATCGTATTCGGGGGGAATTGATTTATGTATTGTCCATAGTTGTATGTATCCCTAGTACTTTCTGCCCAACTTCAGATTATTGAAGCACTACATATTAGAAACATGCAACCAACACTTAATAGAATTAATTTTCAAACCAGTGCTAATGTACTTAAATGTCTTTAGCTACTGGCACTTATTATATAATTACATTTAAAAACAAATGCCATAATCTTCAATGGCAAAGACGTCCTTACACAGTAGTAATATGCTAAAACAAAAGTTACATCACTTTTGTAATAGATCCTCCCCTGATGATGGCCCAAAGTCGGGCAGAAAGTACGAGGGATACATACAACTATGGACAATACATAAATCAATTCCCCCCGAATACGATAAAAGTAATACAGGAATTCGAACGGATCCAGAAGAAAATATGTAGACATAAAATGTCTATTATGTTTAATGAAATTTGCATTAACGAAGAAATGCTGCCTAAATATATATATATATATATATACACACACTAGCTGTACCTGCCCATGCGTTGCTGTGGCTCAGTTTGTTTAAATGGAAAAAAAAAAAAAAAAAAAAAAGAAAATGCATGTTTCTAATATGTTTAATTTTCCAATACTTGGATAATCTATATAAATACAAATGTAAATGTTTGTTACTAACCGATAATCTCCAGTTTTATACCACTAATTGGTTTAAAATTTTCCGTGAGTATTTTATTCGAATTCAGGAGTGTTTTTATATACTTATCATCCAAGTAGTAAGTATATAAAAACACTCCTGAATTCGAAAAAAATACTCTCTGAAAATTTTAAACCAATCAGTGGTATGAAACTGGAGATTATCGGTTAGTAACAAACATTTACATTTTTATTTATATAGATATATGACTAGGCCATTGGTTTAATGAGTAGAGTGTTTGCCAAAGGTCCAGGAGACCAACGTTCAATCCCAGGTCGAGTCATACCAAAGACTCAAAAAATGGTACTTGATACCGCCTTGCTTAGCACTCAGCAATATAAGGTGAGGATCAGGGGGAAAGTGGAGCAATCCAGGGAATGGATTGGCACCCTCTCCAACACCTCGGTGTGGTAGCTATTGAAAAGGGAACCTTCGGGTCACCCTTGACTAAGGTCGCCAACTTTACTTTTACTTATATATATATATATATATATATAGATAGATAGATAGATAGATAGTTGCCATTGTGACAAGAAAAAGGTGTAAAAATAGTTCTATTAATTTCAGCGAGCAGAAAAGAGAAAACATCAGTTTCATCTGAGAATCCAACCTCCCCTAGATGCTTAGTACTCTGTACCATTAGTACATTACCAATAAATTTTACAAATTACAGAATAGACATTAGTGATGATAGTGGTGTGTGGGGTAAATAGAAAAAGATCACTTGCTTAATCTAAGCAATTTTATACCTGGGTTTTTTTAGTCACTCAAGCCTATAAAGACCTAATAACATTCATTTGGCCATATGGTCTGAGCCCCGAAGGATCCGATTAACGGAACTACAAAGCACATTTACAATTAACTACCAACATACTTTCAATATATGCCAGAAACCTAGATATGTAAATCAGTTTATGCCTCGAGCGGAGTAATGGTTAACAAGCTAGACTAGCAAACCTTCATAAGTGAGTTTGAGTTTCATTGGGTGCCCCATTCATACGGCCTTGTGCCACATTTAAGCAAAAAGCTTAGTAAATTACCTGGTCACCTTGGGTGGTTTAATAGTTTGCAAGCTAGACTAGCAAATGTACACAAATGAGTTTGAGTCTCATTGGGTGCCCCATTCATACAGCCTTATGCCACATCTAAGTAAAAAGCTAAGTAAATTACTACGGTTAAAAGACAGTTCTTGCAAATCTCAACAAGGAAGAACTTGTGGTGTAACAATTATTGTCACAATGAGACAAGTTCAAATCCTGGACAAGACAGTTTGTTTTTTCACATTGCGCAAATAATCTTGAGAATGGTATGAATCCAATTATTCTCCCACCAGCTATGGGTAAATAAGTCAGACTGAATTCTTTAACCTTGGCATGGAAACCAGTCAAAGAGAAGGAAAACTCTGAATTTAAACAAAAGGGGGGCTCTTCTCATTAGTCAAATGACTTTGAGACCTCCTCATCCACCACCTTATTATATGTGCTTAGGTATACCTATAATTTACTTATCCATGAAACAGACTGCATTGTTTTTAAACTGGTTAAAGAAGAGTTTTATACTACCTACATCTTGTCATGTTTTTGTTAGTGATGACAAAAAATGTACAACTAAAAATACAGACTTAACAAAAATTTCCGGGTCACCAAACCAAAAAACCTGATTATTTTTCAGTCCTGTCTGTAATTACCAGTTACTAATTTTAAGTTATAAATATCATTTTCATATTAACAATGAAATGACTGATCAATCATAGACAAAAATCAACGACTGCTCAATTACCTAGAGAAAACAACGACTGATCAATTACAGACAGAAATCAACGACTTCTCAATTACAGACAGAAATCAACGATTGATCAATTACAGACAGAAATCAACAAATGGTCAAATAACGGATAGAAATCAACGAATGGCTACTACCGACAAAAATCACTGACTGGTTAATTACAGATACAAAACAGCAAGTGGTCATTAACAACAGAAATCAACGAATGGTCAATTACAGACAGAAATCAACGAATGGTCAATACCAGCATAAATTAACAATAGAAATCAACAGATCGATCAATTACGGATACAAATAGAAATTAACGTCTGGTCAATTACAGATAGAAATAAACGAATTATCATTACAGAGAGAAATTATTGACTGCTGGTCAATTAGGGATTGAAATCAACAAATGGTCATTAACAAATCAACCACAGGTATAAATTAACGGATGGTCAATTACCGACATGAATTAAAGACTGGTCATTACTGAGAGAAATCAACGCCCCATAGAATTATCGATAAAAATTAACGACTGGTCAATCACATATAGAAATTAACGACTGATTACTAGTGAGAAAAATTAATGACTTCACAATTACAGATAAAAATTACCAAGAGAAATCAACGTCCAGTCAAAAATAGAAATCAACGACTGGTTAATTACTGTGCACTACCGACAAAAATTAACGACTGAGAGATCATTGACTGGTCAATTACGAATAATGATCAACGACTGTTCATAACCGACAGAAATTAATGACTGGTTAATTACTGTGCACTACCGACAAAAATTAACGACTGAGAGATCATTGACCGGTCAATTACGAATAATGATCAACGACTGTTCATAACCGACAGAAATCAACGACTGATCAATTACGGATAAGAATCAAAGACTATTTATTACCAGTAGAAATTAACGACTGGTCAATTACTTATAGAAATTAATGACAGGAAATTAACGACAAAAATATATGACTGGTTAATTACAGATAAAATCATCGATTGTCATTACCGAAAGAAATTAACGACTGGTCATTACCAACAATAAAATTAACGACTGGTCATTACCAACAGAAATTAACGACTGGTCATTACCAACAGAAATTAACGACTTGTCATTACAGTCAAAAGAATTAACGACAGGTCATTACCAACAGAAATTAACGACTCGTCATTACAGACAAAAAATTAACGACTGGTCATTACTAACAGAAATTAACGACTTGTCATTACCGACAGAAATTAACGACTTGTCATTACAGTCAAAAGAATTAACGACAGGTCATTACCAACAGAAATTAACGACTCGTCATTACAGACAAAAAAATTAACGACTGGTCATTACCGACAGAAATTAACGACTCGTCATTACCGACAGAAATTAACGACTCGTCATTACCGACAGAAATTAACGACTCGTCATTACAGACAAAAAAATTAACGACTCGTCATTACAGACAAAAAAATTAACGACTCGTCATTACGACTAGAAATTAACGACTAGTCATTACAAACAAAAAAAATTAACGACAGGTCATTACTAACAGAAATGAACGACTGGTCATTACCAACAAAAAATTAACGACTGGTCATATACCGACAAAAAATTACCAAATAGTCATTACCGACAGAAATTAATGACTGATCAATTACAAACAAATTAACAGCTGATCAATTACAGACAGAAATCAACAACTGTATCGACTGGTCATTATCAACAGAAATCAACAGCTTTTGGGAGTTTTTTTTTTTTTCTTTTATTTAAATGATATTTTATTCAAATTTATATCTAATTATTCGAATAAAAACGCTAAATAATTACATTTAATAAAATATATTCATTTTAGTAGTAACTTTGAGTTATTTATTTTCACTATTTAAAAAAAACAAAAAAAATTTGTTATTTAAGATTTTTCCCACGATAACATTTACAAAGCGTAAATGCTGTCAATTTATCTTTTAAAAGTCATTTTCTGGAATGAAATCAAAAAAAGAAAAAAAAAATGACCACCTTTAAATAAATTAAAAAAAAACTGTCCCACGTCGGCCATGTTAAATAGAATTGTTACCCAAATCAGAATATTTTAATCAAAATAACTTGTCTATTTAGAAAGGATTTAACACCGAAAAATAATCTAATTTAAATCATTAATCAATAGGTTATCGATAGATGACAATATAAGTTAACTTAAAGATAGAGAAGATGAAAAATAAATCGATTTATAACCTAGGGGGTCTGGAATTATGTTTGTAAAGAGTCCCAAAAAATACACCTGATGTTAAATACGTATTGTTTATCAATGAATAAATAATTGATAAAATTTTCGACTATAAACAACGACGAAAAGACTTCCATTATTGATAATTAATAACGAATTTAGGTAGGAGAAAATGTAATTGTTTAAAAAGGACTTGTTTAATGTAAATTTCTTATTTTAAACTCTAAAAATTAAAAAAAAAAACCTGAAAAAATAATCGGGCGTGGCTGTGTTCACCATCAAGCGAGATTCATCTTCATCTTTATTGAGATGCTCAACGACCGGCATGACAGTGCGACTTTGAAAACTACGGATGGCCAGAGGGAACAAAATCGAAGAAAAACAAAAACAAAAAACGTCAACTCTTTGCGGCTCGTTTGATAAAGACATCTAGGATTTTAACTAATGACTACGAAGCGAAAATAGCAGGTTCGAACTGATAGCTGGGTTCGTTTAGACAATCTCAACTTTGAATTCATTTTGATTTTTATATAATTAGAATTAAAACAACGTTATGAATTTTTAACTGTTTTTTTTCTCCCCTTCAAAACCATTTAATAACAGATGTTTATTTTGTTGATCGGTCTAGGTTCAAGGTTTTTAGAAGGAAGTTATGAATGAGCAGTTAGATCTAATGACACAAGGTTTTTGGTGGGTAGGAAGTAGAGCGGAAGAGTGTACATTTTGAAAAAAAAAAAAAGTTTGTTAATCTATATTTATATTAAGAAGTTTTTTTTTTTTCTATTATGTATAGAAAAAAAAAAAAGGTTGAAGCAATTTTCTGATTAGATTAAAATATTGAAAGGGAAAGAGAAAAAGGAGGATAATAGAAAGGAAAGAGAAAACGAAAAGAAAAAGGAAAGATTTAAAAAAAAAAAAAAAGAAGAAGAAATAAAGAAAAAGAGAACGAGAGAAAAAGGAAGGAAAAACGAAAAAGAAAAATAAGAGAAAGAAAGGTAAAACAAAAAAGGAATACGAAAATGAGAAAAAAAGAAAAAGAGAAAAAAAAGAGAAAGAAAGGAAAAAGAAAAAAGAGAAAAAAAAGGGAAACTTTGCAGATTATATTTTGAAGGACAAAAAAAAAAAAAAGCAACAAAAACAAGTACAACAGTCTATTGAAAAACTCTTTTCTTCTCCACCCCCACTTGAACCCCCCCCCGACATATATATCAGTATCTATCCCCTTTTGGAGTTAATAATTGAAAATATACCCCTTAATAATCTGGAGCAAAAATGATAAACCAGAAAAGACACGAGATTTTTGAGGATCCACATGACTGACATAAATAAATGAGTCAATTTCGCAACCAACTCTTTCAACCAATTCAATCTTTTTTATTTAGTACATTAACAATAAACCAATAAAATATAATGCACTATGTTTTAAGGTTGACTGATTCTTATATATATATATATATATATTGGTTTGGCTTGTTTGTTATTGATGCCAAATCCTGTATATCCTGGATATTTATTATAAATATGATTGGTAAGTAAATAGTTTATAGGTAACGATTTTTAAACAAGACGGAGGTCATATGGTTAAATGGTTTCAAGTATTGCTATTTCACACAAATAATTCAATTTAATATTGATAATAATCCCTAGAAAAGAACAATTCCATTTGACACATCACTGTGACACAGATACTTCTATTTTGGGTCAGAGTGGACCTGAGAGTAATGGTAATGAAGGAGTCTTGTTGCGGAGCCAATAAGCGTGTCAACTCCGCAGGAGTACTACATATTCCCTTAGCTCTAAGACAGGAACAACACCATCAGATGTAATTCAATGTCATATCCAGGACACTAAACGGTTCCAAGTATTGCTATTTCACACGAATAATTCAATCTAATATTGATAATAATCCCAAGAAAAGAACAGTTCTATTCGACACATCACTGTGACAAAGATACTAAACTTTGGGTCAGAGTGGACCTGCAAGTAATATTCCCTTAACTCTTGCAGTTAAGGGAATATGTAATTTAATTTAATGTCATATCCAGGACACTAAATGGTTTCAAGTAATGCTATCCAACACTAATAATATTATTCATCATTATATATTCGTTTGCACACAGTTAAATGGTTTCAAGTATTGCTATGTAATACTAATAACCCAGTTTAACAGCAGTCATTTGTTTGCACGTAGTTAAATGTTTTCACATATAGTAAATGATTAAATAGCTCTATCTGACCCATTAATGGGAATTTAGCAAAGTGGACCCCGAAGTAACAGCAATGAAGGAATACTCCACATTCCCCAAATCTCTAGAACTGGACACTCATGAAGGGAGGGGTCTAACCTCGATGAAAAGATGCAGTTGGCATATTTTACAGCCCGAGCAAACTGGACTAATATAGACATATATAAATATCAGGATTTTTAATATATCAATAGTAACTCTAGGTCAGTAGTTTTCAAACATTTTGGAGCTAGAAAATCTTTCTATTTCAGGAACTCCTTCATGGATCCCCATATAAATAAAAATGCAAATTTGTGGTTCTATCATAAATCAAATGATATAAATTACCACGATACCCTTGTAGCATCTGCAGATCGCTGCTGATGGTATTGTGGAACCCCGAGACTGGGTCCACTCCGATCTGGAGTGGTAGCACCTGCTAAAGTCCCATCTATAGATCAAATAGAACTATTTAACCATTTAACTATGTGCAAACAAATGACTGATATTAAATTGGATTATTAGTATTACATTGCAATACTTGAAACCATTTAACTCTGCGCAAACAAATGAATACTGGTGAATAGAATTATTAGTATTGGATAGCAATACTTGAAATCACTTGATGTCTTGGATATGACTTAAAACTGCATCTGATGATGAGGTTCCCAACTTGACATCAGTGTCATTCAGGCTCATATTCTTAACATAATTTACGACGGGTATAACTTAGAATGGAAGAATTTTGGCATTTTTGAAAAATAATTCATCTAATCCCTGTGGTAGTACAGGTCTGCACAGTAGATATTTGACAAGTGACCATTCTACAAAAACCAAAATTATTTTCTCTTTCTCTGTTGTATTTTTAAAACATCTTTAACCCAGTTTAAGTGCCTTTCACAATCACCACTCAAGACTTTGACTGCTCACTACCTGGGGCAGCAAAACAACACAGAGACATACACACAAGTAAGTATGCACATACACACAGAATTTAGATGGAGCTCATCATTTGGGGCCAATATCATTAAATTTTCCACATATAATATTAAAATAAACATTTAAAAAATTCTTTACAGACAAAATTTAATTGTTAGGCTAAAACAAAAATATATTCTTTGAAAAATGGGGACTAAAACATATCTACAAATTTTTAAAGATCATTTCTCTAATTTCAGAAAGAAATCTATTTCATTCAGTGATGTTGTTTGAAAGATTTTTTGTTTTTTGTTTTTTAGAACTGATTTTCATGGGTTTGAAATAACAAGCCAGGTTTTGTTTTTTTTTTAAATAATTATGAACCCTGCCAAAAATATTTATCAATATCAACATTCAGGTGGCTGAGAAGTTGGCAAGCTAGACTAGCCAACCTTGACGAGTGAGTTCAAGTCGCATTGAACACCCCATTCAAACAGCCTTGTGCAACATCTGAGCTAAAGAAAGCTTCGTAAATTACAATATCAACATTCTAAGGTAGGAAATTAAAACAAAAGAATAATTCACAATGGTTTGAGTCAGGACATTGAGTTGAACAAAAGTTAAGGAAAAAAATGACACATTTCAAGAGAATTTTTCATTGCTTCGAAATAGACTTGAAAGAACAGCTCTTTGGGCAGAGCTCCCAAAAACCCTGCCACTGAAGTCTTCTTTTCCTGCAAATCTTCCTCTTAGCAATAGTACAGTTCTTTCCTTCCCTGAATTCCTCTCCTCCTTATTCTTCCTCCAACTCTTTATATAAATGAATATAACTCGTTATTGTGTTGGTTGTTTCATTGTTCGTTGACCCAAAAGTACTTGGAAAAAATATGACATCTTCCTTCCATCCAGAAATCAAACAACTTATACACAGACTTGAATGAATCAAGGATAGAAATAAAGTGTCAGTTCTATTTTATCAAACATGTTTAAAAGAGAAAATGCTGTCTGTCTGTCTCTCTCTCTCTATATATATATAATATATATATATGAGGAGATAACTCTTCACCCCTCTTCTATACCCTCCCACCTTTTTCTGTGTCTATTGTGATTTGTTTTATCCATAGGATCTGAAGAAGTCCTGTTAAATTTTTTTCGTGTTTTTGAATTTTTCAAAAACGCGTAACAGGATGGAAATAAATTTATAATCCTAATGTGACCAGTTTGTTGTTTTTCTTAAAGAAGTATATATATATATATATATATATATATATATATATATATATATATATATATATATATATATATATGAAGAAAGCAGAAAAAATTATTCTGTTTTTCTGCTTTCTTTATACTGTCGTATTTAGATCCATATTTACTTTCATATATATATATAGAGAGAGAGATAGATAGATAGATAGATAGTTTGATTTGGCTTTATAGCATATCAACCATTGAAGGTTATTCAATGCCAAACCCTCTTTATACATATATATTAAATATATATGATTTGGTTGGGTTGGGTTTTATGACATGTCAACCATTGTAGGTTATTTAATGCCAAATCCTCTTTATACATATATATTAAATATATATGATTTGGTTGGGTTGGGTTTTATGACATATCAACTATTGTAGGTTATTTAATGCCAAATCCTCTTTATACATATATATTAAATATATATGTTTTGTTAACACATTTTGTTGATAACATTTTTAAATGAGCCTAAGCTCATTCTTTTGAATGCAGTTAAATAGTTCCAAGTATTACTATGTATCAGTAACAATTTAATTAAATATCAATCATTTGTTTACACACATTTAAATGACCAAACAGTTCTATTTCAAACAATTCAGTTTGGCATATATCATTTGTTTGCACACAGTTTAAATATCAAACAGTTCTATTTGACCCATAGATAGGATTCTTTCAGTTGGTTGGTTTTATGGCATATCAACCTTTGTAAGGATCCTATCAGGTTCTACCACTCCAGGCCAGAGTGGACCTGGGAGCAATGGCAATGAAGAGGTACTCTGCATTCTACAAAGCTCCAACATGACTGGAGCCTCACTATCAGATTGTTTAGTGTCATATTCAGGACACGTGTTGTGTGGGGTTACTCCTCTGCAGAGATGCAGTCAGTGTATTCTACAGCCCTATCTGACTAGCCTATAATATATATATATATATATATATAAAAACAAGGGTCATTCAATGAATAAAGGAAAATTTTGCTAAAGAATTGGCCATAGAAAAAACTATTGGCAGTTTCAATTTTTTCAAGGAAACCAAAATTAGGTAATTTCATATCCCAGAAAGTTGTCAGCGTGACCTTATTTGCTGACAGCTGTGCCCAGAACAGTTTCTTTACAGGAAAGTCTTTGTGTTTCATCTCCATCAACTCACTTTTCGACTTAGATTCATAGTGGCAAACATATGTTTAGTCCATTTGTAAACAATTTTTTTTTTTTTTTACTAAAATATATTTCGGTACACATCACACATTTTTTTTTGTAAATTTCACAAAGAACCACAAAGAACTGATCACTTCACCCAGAACTTTTCCTTTACCATAGAGTCAACAAGTTTTCTTTGCATGGACTCTCTTTTCAACTCAGGCTCGTAGTGTCAAACCCATGCTTAACCCACAAGTAAACATTTTTTTTTTTTTACTGAAATATTCTTCTCCAAACATATACATTTTTCTGTAACTTTCACATTGTTTGCACTTCTCAGCCACCAAATATTCAATGACAGACCTCTGTTCAAGCCGGGAGAACTATTTGATTTGACATTCAGAATAACTGCAAAACAAATATATCAATAAGTCTTTCTCCTCTCCAATTACTTATGCTTGACTTTTATTAAACTTATACCTGAATAGAATGTTATTTGTCAGTTTTAGTGGCCATTTAATTTTTAAAGCTATTCAGTTTATTCAAACAGTTCTAATTCAAACAATTCAGTTTGGTATGAGTATAAATTTTGTTAACACACAGTTAAATGTCAATATAGTTCAATAATAAACAATTCAATTTAGCAAGGGGTGTCCTCGTGGTGTAATGGTTCAAGCGATGGACTGCAGAATCATAGTAAGCGAGTTCGTACTCCAATTGCGCTATTATATTCACTTTCGGGCAAATACCCTTGGGAAAGGTATGAACCCCCTTCGCCTCCCAGCTATGGGTTAAATAGTACGACTACTGTTCTACTAAGAGAATAGGTTTGGCATTAAATAACCTACAAAGGTTGATATGCCATAAGAAACAAAGAAACCAAACCAAACAATTTGGCAAAGGCTACAAGAGCACCATTTGAATATTGAAGTGGTGTGTTGTCATTTGAACAGAAGTGAAAATCATTCGATGCAAAAATTCATAGAAAAACGAATCAGTTATATCAATAATCATAATAGAAGGAAAACATATTTTCAAATATGTCAAACGTGTATTAAAAATTATGTTCCCTCTGTCCGCCTTGAATTCCTTTTTATCCTTTGCATTTACATTTTCAATTGAATAAAAACTTTCTAGATTTTCTTTTTATCTTCGATTAAGTTCTTTCTTTATTTTTTTCTCCAAATCTTTGCATCTTATAGATATAAGTCTTTCTCCTCTCCATCTAATTACTTAGGCTTGACTTTTATTAAACTTATACCCGAATAGAATGTTATTTGTCAGTTTTAGTGGCTCGAATATTGTTTTATTTGTAATGACACAAGTAGTTGAATAGTATTAAGACAGGTGTTACCTTTCAACGTAAAACATTGTTAAATTGAATCTTGATTAGATAAGTGACAATTCAATCTATGAGAAAGGCTATGAAATACACGTTTTTTTTTTTTGTTATCACTATAGACATTTAATCTCCTTATGGATATATTACACTGATAAGTTTTGGAGAAGTCTCCCACAGCATAGTGTGGGACGGAGTTTACGTGGCTTAGCAACTCAACATGCTTGACCTGTGATGTCATAATAAGTGAGTTCAAATTCCACTGATGCTATCACGTTCATCTTTGGTCTAATATCCTTATCCAACCCCCAGCATCATCATCATGTGGTGCCGCAAGCACGGATATCCCTGACCCTCTCTCGTCACTGCTCCCTATCGTTCATCGCCTCTGGCAGGTCTTCTGGGCTACATCCCGTATCCTCACATAGCTGCTGTATGTATGTTCGAACTGGTCATCCTGCTTTTGCTCGGCCATGTGTGGTGGTCCAGAGGAGTACATCACTTATGAGATCACCCTGCTTATCCAGCAGTGTCCTGCATGTCTGGTTCGTCTAACTTGGATAGTTTTCATGATGGGAGGCATGTGGCCGTATAGTTGGTACCTTGTGGGGTGTTAGCAATAGGTTAAATAGAACCTGTCTTTCTACAGGGATGGCTCTGGCATTAAATAACCCACAAAATAACACCCAAAATATGCCAATAAACAAAGAAACCAAACTGATCAGCTTTATCAAATAACTGAGCAGTTTTAAGTCAGAAGTACAAGGATCATTAAATGAGTTTCCAAAATTTTTTCGTATGGGCACTTTTATTGGTAGTACACACATGAAACTCTAGTCCCCTTCGAAGTAATCTCCTCCGGCTGCAATGGACTTGTTGTGCCATTCCAACAACTCCTGGAAGGCCCCATGAAAGTCCTCTTGTGTGAGCATGTCAGTGACCTTCGTCACAGCCTCTTTAATCTCCTCAATTGTCTCATAAAGACAGCCTCTGAGCTTAGGGAATAAGCAAAAGTCACAGGGAGCAAAGTCACGACTATAGGGAGGATGAGGAACTGTCTTGATGCCCATCTTGCTCAAATAGTCTGTGACAAGTATGGAGTGGTGGACTAGTGCATTGTCCCGGTGGAAAAGCCACTGACCCGATTTGAAGAGTGCTGGCCTCTTCCAACGGAATCTCTTCCTGAACTCCCTTAAAACCTCAACATAGTAACCCTAACCCTTTGGCCAATCAACTCTGGTGTATTGACTTCCTTACTCCTCCCACACCTCACATCATCACTCATTGACTCCCTGCCTACCTTGAATCTCTTATGCCACTCAAAAACTAATGCTCGACTCATGCAAGATGGTCGAAAAGCAGTGTGAAGCATTCCATACGTTTCTGTGGCATTTTTTCCAAGTTTAAAACAGAATTTTATTGCATATCGTTTTTCCTCACATCCAGATAACATTTTTGAAATTCACCAGCTGTGACAATCAGGTTTTAGTAGGGTGTATTCCAATTGCTACGGTAGCTGTTCATTTGAACGTGAAATAATAAAAATTGGTCAGTCATCTTATAAGATATATAGCAATAACATAGTGAATTTTCAAGAGTCTACAATAATTTTAAATGCCTGTACAAAAAAGTCTGGAAACTTATTGAATGCACCATGTATGTATTAGGATCAGAGATAGTCTTGAAGAGATCAAAGAATTTTTTTGCAGTAATGTACAAGTCCATTCAATAAATAAGGGGAATTTTTTGATAAAAGCAAAATAATTATTTTTTCTACAATTTTTTTCTATAAAATTTTAATTCTGCATTATTTGGAATTGGTTTATAGTAAAAATTATTTTTTGCTTTCAAAAATATTTATTCTAAGGCTATTCAAAATGGTGGCAAATCAAACAGAGTGCTCCAGGTAAAACAGAGGTCTGTCATCAAATTTTTTTAAGCCAGGAAAGTACAAGACATTCAAATTTACAGAAGAATGAGTAATATGAACAAAGAACCATGTTTTAATAAAAAAAAAATGTTTATAAATGGGCAAAACATGAGGTTGCCATAAGAAGCCTGAGTTGAAAAGACAATTCAGGGAGCGAAAACACATTGATTCTCTAGAAAAGAAGTTACAGGCGTAGTGGTCAGTAAAGAAGGTCATGCTGACAGTCTTCTGGGTTTAGGTTTGGGTTCTTTGTTTAATGGCATATCAACCTTTGTAGGGTATTTAATGCCAAAGCCATTCTCCTAGAAGAACAGTAGTGGTACTACTTAACCCATAGCTGGGAGGATAAGGGGGTTCATATCTTTCCCAAGGGCATTTGCCCGAAAGTGAACGTAATAGCAAGACTGGAGTTTGAACTCGCTTACGATTCCGCAGTCCATCGCTTTAACCATTACACCACGAGGACACTCCCATAGTCTTCTGAGACATGAAAGGATCCTTTAAAAAGGTACAACTGTAAACAGTACTTCCAACTGCCAACTCTTAAGGCCATATTTACCTCATCTACTGAATGACCCTCATGAATATATATATATATATATAGTCATCCACAGACAGACTGTTTCGTTCTATCAGAACTCGTCAGTGTGGCTAGACACACAGGACACTCGAAGCCGGGATCAAAACCCGTCCAACTTTACGTTAGACTGTGTTTCAGACCACTCGTCCACCAAGCGGAACACGTTGGCTAAGGGAATTTTAAGGCATTTTTATTTTTAGAAACAGCAGCAGCAGCAGCCTTTGTTTACATTTTTACATTTTGTTTACATTTATATATATATATATATATATATATATATATATATATATTTGTGACTAAAATCAAACATTTTAAATCCATAAAATCTTTACAGTACACAATGCACAAAAATGCAGAACAATATTAAAATATATTTCAAGTATAAACTAAGATCAGAATAGAATGTAAAGTTGGCGACTGCAGTCGAGGGCAACCAGAAGGCTCCCTTTTCAATAGCTCCACTTTACCCATGACACGTACCTTATATTGCTGAGAAGGAAAACTCTGAATTCAAACCTGTTAAACTCCGCTTAAAAATTGACCTTGTGTCATATCCTGCCCGAGTGGAGGGGTTGGTAAATAGTACCTTATATTTTAAGCAAGGAGGTATCAAGTACCATTTTTAAAGGTTTTGGTATGACACAACCTGGGATTGAATCCAGGTCCCCTGGACCATTGGCGAACACTCTACACAATAGGCCAATGAGCTGGTAAGATAATAATAAAGAAGGATCATCATCATCATGTCGCGTCGCCTGCGCGGATATCCCTGACCGTCTCCTGCCATTTCTCCCTATCATCCATCGCCTCCGGTAGGTCTTCAGGGTTACATCCCGTGTCCTCACACAGCTGCTGTATGTAGGTTCGTGCTGGTCGTCCCACTCCTGCACATCCATGTGCGGGGGTCCACAGGAGTACATCGCTTATGAGCTCGTCCTTGCTTCTCCAGCAGTGTCCTGCGTGTCTGGTTCGTCGAACTTGTATAGTTTTTGTGATGGGGGGCAAGTGTCCGTATAGTTGGAGTCTCGTGGGGTGTTGTCGCCAGGACTTGTTTAATACTGCTGAGTTTCACATGATTCAAATCTGTTTTTATCCTATTTTCTATCTTATTCAATACTTATATATATAAGTAAAGTTGGATGACTATAGTCGAGAGTGATCTGAAGGCTCACTTTTCATTAGCTACTAACACCAAAGTGAAAGGGAGTGCATTACTCCTTTCCCTAGATTGCTCCACTTTACCCTTGATCTGTACCTTATAATGCTGAGTGTAAAGCAAGGAGGCATCAAGACTATTTTTTAAGTCTTTGTTATGACCCAACCTGCAACTGAACCCCAGTCTCTTGGGCCATTGGCAAACACTCTAACCATTATGCCAATGTGCATTTCAGGAAATAAAAAAAGTAGATTATATTTCAAATGTTTGACTCACTGTTTTTTCAAATATATTTTTGTTTCACTTTAACAGCTTAATTTTTTTATTGAAAATGATTTTTTTCTGTTAAAATTTTAATTCATAAACACACACACACATATATATATTGATTAAATGTTATATATATATATATATACATACATACATACATACACACACACACAATTTTAATCCACATATATATATATATATATATATATATATATATGCACACAAAATTTTAATCCACATATACTTTTAATTCATACATGCATATATATATATATATATATAATAACTTACTGAATAATAGCACTTATGGTGAGGGGAAAAAAAAACGCAAGTAATTCGAAGATAAAAATATAGAACAAATCACTGTCTAGGGAAAAAAAAAATATCTATATATATATATATTGGAAAAAAAAAGAAAAGGCGAACCTTGTCACACCAATCGAAAAAAAAAAAAAAAATAAAATCAACCGATATGTAATCGATTGGTCAAAAGAAAAAACCACCATAAATCGCTGCTAAGCTACAAGTACAAAAAGTGCTCAATACTAAGTAGAGCAAAATAGTTATATATATATATATATATATATATATATATATATATATATATATACATATACACACACACAAAATGCTTTATCCAGGTCTTCACAGTTATAAAAGTCAGCCATTAGTGATCATTTGGCCCGACCCCTATATATGCAAGGTCAAATATGTTGATGACTGCTTCTCTGTCCTGTGCAAAGCAGGTTCTAAGCAAGATCTTGCTCTCAATGTAGTAGCTATCGAAAAGGGATCCTTAGGGTCACCCTTGACTACAGTCACTAACTTTACTTTACTTTACTTACATATGGATAGAATGAGAAAGAGAGAGTTAAAGATGGGTGAGTTTGCAAACACAGAGGCTGAGATACGAATGTTCCTGTTTATATAATATTCCAGAGCAATCCAGGGAAAAGAGTAATGCCCTCCTATACACCTAAGTGTAGTAGCTAGAAAAGGGAGCCTTTGCATCACCCTCGACTACAGTCACTAACTTTACTTACTAGTCCCAGGATGCCATCATTCCAGGCAATAGCTGCTTTGCAGAGCTGAGTTCATGGCTTGGCATCTGAGGTGTCCCAAAAAAATGGAGAATGCTGACGGGATTAAGCATTTTTGTGACACTCAAATGAGTCTCAATTCCCCACATTCAAATAACCTTATGTTAAATCCTACCTAGTGGGTTTGGTTTGGTTTCTTTGCTTAATGGCATATCAACCTTTGTAGGTTATTTAATGCCAAAGCCATCCTTCTAGAAGAACAGCAGTGATGCTATTCAACCCATAGTTGGGGGGATAAGGGGGTTCATACCTTTCCCAAGGGTATTTGTCTGAAAGTGAACATAATAGTGCGACTGGAGTCCAAACTCGCTTACTACAATCCTGCAGACCATCGCTTTAACCATTACACCACGAGGTCCCCTGCCCCTACCTACACTGAATGCCTCCAACTTGGTCAAAACCATATAAGCCAAAGGTCAGCTCCACAGAAAAAAAGAAAACAAACCCAAGAATAAAATCATATGTCCAGCTTTATTGAAAACAATTTTTCTCAATCAAATACTGCACGTGTAAAACTTAGCTCTTCAGCCCAAGTCTTGTAGACCTGAACTTTTGCAGAAGGTCAGCAGATGAAGATTTAGACAGTTTTCTAATCATATTTACCAACCCCTCCGCTCGGGCAGGATATGACACAAGGTTGATTTTTAAGTGGAGTTTACCAAGTTTGAATTCAGAGTTTTCCTTCTCCTAGACTAGTTGCCTCACCAAGGCTGAAGAACCTAGTCGGTCCAACTATTTACCCATAGCTGGAGGGAGAATAATTGGATTCATTATTAGTACTATGTGAAATGCTATCAGGATCATCCAGGATTTGAACTCGTGTCGCTGTGTCCATTTCCTATGATAACCATTAAACCACGGGCACCTCCTTAGACAGTTTTCTAATCCCATTTTATATAACAGCCAAACCCTAACTCTGCAGACTGTGTTTTTCTAGTGGATAACTATGGTGGGCAGTATAACTTATCAAACTCCAGTCGGTTCATTGAATATATGAGGATTTGACTTCTGGTAAAAAAAAACGTTTCCCCAGCTTAACCTCCAAAAACAGAAGTATCTTAAAAAAAAATATCCTCATCTATTAAACTCTGACTACACTAGCAACCCTTTCATCCCCAACAAGAAATCCCTGTCTTTCTATTTCATTTCTATTAAAATCTGCTGACCTCTCTAACTGGTTCAGTAATTTTTTGATACAACAGATTCACGTACTTATATATATGCTTATGCCTACTCACCCAAACAGATATATTGCCCAGTCAACTAGGGCTGTGGAATAAACCGACTGCACCTCTGCAGAGGGGTAAGACACCCCCACAACAACAAGTATCCTGGATATGACACTAAACAATCTGATAGTGAGGTTCCATTGATGCTGGAACTTTGGGGTATGTGGAATGCCCCTTCATTGCCATCGCTCCCAGGTCCACTCTGGCCCAGCGTTGTAGCACCTGATAAGGGTCCTATCAACGGATTTCATTTAAACTGCATATTTATGCTAAACTGAATTGTTTAAAATAGAACTGTTTTGACATTTAAACTGTGTACCTATGCTAAACTGAATTGCTCAAAATAGAACTGTTTTGACATCAAAACTGTGTACTTATGCGAAACTAAATTATCTGAAAACTGTTTTGACATTTAAATCTGTGTATTGCCCAGTCGGCTGGGACTGTAGAATACACTGACTGCACCTCTGCAGAGGGGTAAGATCCCACCGCCAATAAGTGTCCTGGGTATGACACTAAACAATCTGATGGTGAGGTCCCAGTAATGCTGGGGGGCTTTGGGGAATGCTGAGCATCCCAGGTCCATTCTGGCCCGGAATGGTAGCACCTAATAGGGCCCTATTTATGGGTTAAATAGAAATAAACTGCATACTTATGCTAAACTGAATTGTTCAAATTAGAACTGTTTGCCTAAACTGAATCGCTTGAAATAGAAAGGTTTTTGACAATTAAACTGTACTTACATTTAAACTGCATGCTTATGCTAAACTGAATAATTTAAAATGGAACAGTTTTTCACAGTGAAACTGTACTTACAAAAAACTGAATTGTTATATATAGAACTGTTTTGATATTTAACTGTGTGTAAACAAAATCTGTACTTATACTAAACTGAATTAGAACTGTTTGACTAAACTCAATTGTTTAAAATAGAAATGTTTTTGACAATTAAACTGTACTCATCCTAAATTGAATTGTTTGAAATAGAACTGCCAATTTGCATAAAAATGGATTTGGCACCAAATAATCAACAAAGGTTGATATGCCATAAAAACCAACCAACCAGATATGCTTGCACCCATATGCATACACTCATACATAATAACAGACACACTTGCACTCTATTATTGCATCTAAAGATATACACCCAGAGACAAAAGCACTTTTAGAGTCACAATAGCATTAAAATATTCTTAGGGAATACAGCAATTTCCAGTCCAATTGGCAAGTTATTAATGATAGTGCAGCAATCATTCTAATATATCAAGAGAGATATGTGGTTTCCAGACGTTTTTTGTACAAGGATTTAAAATTGTTATAGACTCTTGAAAATTTAGTATGTAATTGCTATACATCTTATGAGATGACTGACCAATTTTTATGATTTCAGGTTCAAATCAACAGCTACAGCAGCAATTGGAATACACCCTACTAAAGCCTGATTGTCACTGCTGGTGAATTTCAAAAATGCAATCTGGATGTGAGGACATTTAGAAGAACAATATGCAATAAAATTCTGTTTTAAACTTGAAAAAAATGCCACAGAAACGTATGGAATGCTTCACACTGCTTTTCGACCATCTTGCATGAGTCAAGCATCAGTTTTTGAGTGGCATAAGAGCTTCAAGGAAGGTAGGGAGTCTGTGAGGGATGATGAGAGGTATGGGAGGAGTAAGGAAGTCAAAACACCAGAGTTGATTGGCCAGAGGGTTAGGGTTACTATGTTGAGGTTTTAAGGGAGTTCAGGAAGAGATTCCGTTGGAAGAAGCCAGCACTCTTCAAATCGGGTCAGTGGCTTTTCCACCAGGACAATGCACTAGTCCACCACTCCATCCTTGTCACAGACTATTTGACCAAGATGGGTATCAAGACAGTTCCTCATCCTCCCTATAGTCAAGACCTTGCTCCCTGTGACTTTTGGTTATTCCCTAAGCTCAGTGGCTGTCTTTATGAGACAATTGAGGAGATTAAAGAGGCTGTGACGAAGGTCAATGACACACTCACACAAGAGGACTTTCATGGGGCCTTCCAGAAGTTGTTGGAACAGTACAAGTGCATTGTAGCTGGAGGAGATTACTTCGAAGGGGACTAGAGTTTCATGTGTGTACTATCAATAAAAGTGCCCATATGAAAAAAGTCTGGAAACTTATTTAATGATCCTCGTAACTCTCAAAAGGTATTAATAACGTACTTTTGCAACGGATAATAAATTCTATGAGATGAGATCCAACACAGAGCTTAATAGTTTTTAAGCGAATAATAATAAGTAGCAGTTTTTCTGTCCCCACTCTAAAAAATTTGGTCAGGGTAGAATGGGGAGGAATTAGACTAATCCCTTAATCTGGTTTGGTCATGAGGTTGCTACTTTGTAACGTGTTTTGCACAGGTATCCTCTGGTGTGTGATACTGTAATATAATTGCAGAGGGATTTCTTTTTGTACATCTTGCCTTTCGGTTTAGTTAGGATGAAAACCTTTCGGCTCTGTACATGGGTTAGTTAGGTGCAAACATGAGCGCAGGTGTTCACGCGCGCGCGGAGGATACGTCATTCACAGATGTCAAAATAAAACCCCATATAGGAAATGCGACTGGGGGTGTGAACGACGTCATGCACCGGAAGCGTGGGCTGAGGATTTTTGGGATTTGAGAAAAAGTAGGGAGTTGAGTTCCTGCGTCTGAACGGGAAGGTTGACTTTCGTGGCCCACCAAGGCCAGACCAGTAGTTTGCAGATGGGGTGCCGCACGTGGTTTGGGGCAGATGTAAAAGCAGTCAGCATAGAAAGATTGTGTCTCTCTCTCTCTTCATGTCTATTTCACACATCAATATATCTGGCTATGTAACATTACTATAATATATTTTTTTTATAATTCAATTTGCGCATTTCTTTGTAATAGAGATTCAAGTGATGAACTCAGGGGCAGTTTTCGTACAACCTTGGTCCATATTTAAGACAACTTCTCTCACCAGTACAGTAACCTATTTTGGTCGTGCAACTTGTGAAGCGTGATAGCCAGTGTAGAGTATCAGTTAGCTCAATAGAGTGGTGTCCAAAACTAAAATAATAAGTAGATGAATGGACACCACTCATGCAAATGTGTTGGGTAGGTCCATTCTTGTAAAGTGAACCAATCCACATGCTGCTCATGCACTCTTCAATAAAAGAGGTGAGCTTTAGCTGGCTAGCTTTTCAAAGGAGGCAGCCATGTTACTTTTGGCTTGTAAAGGTGAGTGCTGTTTATTATTATTCTATAAGGAGCCAATCCCTCTCAAGGTCTACAATTGGTTTGGATTGAGTTTTCTTTCTCCAAGACCAGTTGCCATACCAAGCTTAAAGAGCTTAGTCTGTGCTACTATTTACCTATAGCTGGAGAATAGTTGGAGATATACCTTTCCCAAAGGTACAAGCAATATATGGAATACAAACTGCTTTGTTCAGGAATTAAACTTAGATTGCTGAGTCCACTCCCTATATCTATAACCATTACGCTATAAGCACCTCCTACAAAGTTGTGAAGGGAAGAGATAGAAAAGCCAGAAAATTAGATTTACATCGTCAACAATGCCAGCTCTAAAAAAAAAATAATAAATAAATAAATAAAGAAGCATCTTATTACTACTGTTATGATTTGACATGGCTTTCCAAAATAAAAACCATGAGCCAATAAATGTTACATGTTTTATTAAACACAATAATGATATATAATTTTCATTCAAAAACATCTCTTTATTTCATTTTCAAATTGAAACACCAAGCGGGGAAGGAAGAAATAATCTGTTTAAATGACCAATTATTCCTACCTAAACAATAATAGCCAAGCTTAGAATTTCTAATGGTTCAAGTAATTGTGTTTGGTTAAATGCTAGAAAGGTGAAACTTCTTGGTAAGTATGAAGTTATAGTGTTAAGCGTACGTTTACCTTTCAAGGTATTTTATGCTCGGACTAACAAACAGAGAAATAAGGGTAAATGCAGGTTAACAGATATTTTTATTCACTAAGTGTCTTCTCAGGCATGCCAGAATAAATATTAATTTTACTGTATTTATCAGCATCTACAAACTAATTGAGTGATTGTAATAGCATGTCAATAGGTCATATATATATATATATATATATATATATTAAAATAAGAAGGTCCACGAAGAGATTTGTATTTTTTTAATTTATTCATTTTGTTCTTATATACGTGTTATATATATGTATTTTTCCAGCTTGTTGCTTTCGTCAGAGAACATATGTGGCACAAGGCCATTTTTATGGGGTACTCAATGAGACTTGAAACTAGAGTGAGTTCAAGTCTCATTGAGTACCCCATTAACAAGGCCTCGTGCCACATATGTTCTGACGAAAGCAACAATCTGGAGACATACGTATATATAATACGTATGTAAGAACAAAATAAACAAATTCAAAAAATACAAATCTCTTCAAGGACCTTCTTATTTAAAAATATATCCTTATTCTTTCTTTGGACCAACAACAACCATATATATATATATATATATACACATATATATAAAGGCATTTTTATTGCCTTTAACAAATAAATATACTGCCTACACAACACAGATTATTATCCTATATAAATATACATTTAGGTAGCAAATTAGTGTGAGGCCATTTGACTGGGGCTGAGGAATACGCTGACTGCATCTCTGCAGAGAAGTAACCCCCACCCCGACGAGTGTCCTGGATATAACACTAAACCATCTGATTGGATGGCTCCAGTTCTGGAGCTTTAGGGAATGTGGAGGACCCCTTTTCATAACCATTACTCCTAGGTCCACTCTGGCCAAGAGTAGAAGTACCTGTTAGGGTCCTATCTATGGGTCAAATAAAACTATCTAATCATTTTCTATAGTTGAAACCATTTAACTGTGTGAAAACAAATGGGTAATATTAAATTGAACTATTTGCATAAGAGAGTAATAGTTGAAATCATTTAACTGTGTGCAAACAATAAATAGCAAGGCTTGAAACTATTGAACTGTATGCCAGCAGATGAGCACTGGTTAGTTTAAAATAATGTTACCAACAAACAGTTCATGAACAAAACATTTATATATATATATATATATATATATATTATATATAAACAGGATTTGCTAATAAATATTACACGTTTTATTTAACACAATAATAATAAATAATATTTATTCAAAAGTCTCACTTTATTTCATACTGGGGTAAGAAGAACTAATCTCTTTAAGTGACCAATTATTCCTATCTAAATAACAATAGCCAAGTTCTGAGTTTCAGAGGTGTTTATGGCATATCAACCACAAAGTTTGATATGCCATAAAAACCTCTATTTCATGCAAGGAGGAAGAAGAAATAATCTCTTTAAGTGACCAATTATTCCTACCTAAATAACAATAGCCGAGCTCTGAGTTTTCAATGTTTTTATAGCATATCAACCACAAAGGTTAATATGCCATGAAAACCAACCAACCAAATTATTATCTAGACATATTTGGTTAAAGACCATGGAACATTTTTAATGATTTTTTTGGTTTTTTTTCTTTTGCTTTTTGGCAAGTTATTTTTGTGTCAGAGTCCTGCTGATAGAAACGCCCTAAGTTCTGTTCAAAACCACTATTGATCATATCAATTGATCATCTTCAAGAGGTTTATTTTTTATGTAGGTATTGTATTTTTTATTGTAAATTTGAGTGCAATAAGCCAGAACAGAATAATTATAGCACTCAAATTTAAAAAAAAAACAAAAAAAAATAATATCTACATAAAAAATAGTCCCCCACGAAGATGATCAATCATCATCATCATATCGCGCTGGTAGCACGGATATCCCTGACCCTCTCTCGCCACTCCTCCCTATCGTTCATCGCCCTAGGTAGGTCTTCAGGACAACATCCCGTATCCTCACATAGCTGCTGAATGTATGTTCGTGCTGGTCGTCCTGCTTTTGCACGGCCATGTGTGGGGGTCCATAAGAGTACATCACTTGAACAAAATTTAGGGCACTTCTATCAATTCGATCTTCACACATTAAAATGATCGTGTGTCAAATCTTAGCTGATGGAAGGTTGGATAAATATCAATAACATGAGCCTGCCTGGCATTTACACAGGGGAGAGTGTTCGCCAATGGCCCAGGAGACCTGGGTTCCATCCCTGGCTGAGTCATACCAAAGATTAAAAAAAAAAAAAATGGTACTTAATGCTGTCTTGTTTAACACTCAGCATTATAATGTACGGATCAAGGGTAAAGTGGAGCAATCCAGGAAAAGGAGTAATGTTACCAACAAACAGTTCACTAACAAATCATATATTTGTATAAACAGGATTTGCTAATAAATATGACATGTTTTATTTAACACAATAATAATGAATAATAGATATAATGATCAATAGATATGATTAAAAGCGGTTTTGAACAAAATTTAGGGCACTTCTATCAATTCAATCTTGATGCAATGAAACTAGCAAGAAATCTAGAGGAAAAAAAAACAAGGACATAAAAAGAAAAATTCCACAGTCTTCAACCAAACATGACTAAACTATATATATATACATGAATATCTACAGAGTCAGAAGTAATCTACCGAGGCATTGCAATGTTGGTTGATTATTTTCAAGCAGTATGAATGTTTTTAGTCTTTTTTTTATGGATCTTTTTCTTATATTAGTTTGTATGATATTTTTTAATTACAAATTGTATCATTTGGGTTTTTTTCAATGCTGTCAGAATTAAAGCATGAAAACCAGGGTCACAGATATTACCATTTTATATATATATATATATATGTATAAAAGCTCTATCATTGATACTGAGCGCTATTTTATAATACTGCAATATATGGTCCTCTATTAACTCACTAAGTGCGCAAATAAAAACCATAAATCTCTACAGTATATATGTATTCTTATAAATCAATTCACATATACATATTCTAAAAGACTCACACACACACTATATATATATATATATATATATATATATTCTATTGAATAGACTCACATGTATATTCTTATAAATAAACTCACACATACATATATATATATATATATATATTCTTATAGACACACATATATACTATGGTAGACTCACACATACATAGATATTTTTATAGACTCACATACATATTCTTATAGGCTCACACATATTTTCTTCTAAATAAACTCACACACACACACACACACATATATATTCTTATAAACACACACACACACACACACATATATATTCTTATAAACACACACACACACACACACATATATATTCTTATAAACACACACACACACATATATATTCTTATAAACACACACACACACATATATATATTCTTATAAACACACACACACACACACACATATATATATATATATATTCTTATAAACACACACACACACATTCTTATAAACACACACACACACATATATTCTTATAAACACACACATACACATATATTCTTATAAACACACACACATATATTCTTATAAACACACACACACACATATATTCTTATAAACACACACACACATATATTCTTATAAACACACACACACATATATTCTTATAAACACACACACACATATATTCTTATAAACACACACACACATATATTCTTATAAACACACACACACACACATTCTTATAAACACACACACACACACATATATATTCTTATAAACACACACACACACACATATATATTCTTATAAACACACACACACACACATATATATTCTTATAAACACACACACACACACACATATATATTCTTATAAACACATACACATATATATATATATATTCTTATAAACATACACACACACACACATATATATATATATTAGATAAATAAGCTTTTTTATTGCCTTTGAAAAAATATGCTGCCCACACAGTCACATGAGCAAGTAACCAGACACAAAATGAGAAATGAAAAACACAGTGTTTTGTAATAACTATAATGAAAAGAAAAACAAAACCATAAACACATGGATGAATATACAGTAATTGTCTTCATTAAACATTGTTCAAGTTCTGTTGGGTTAGAGAGTTATTTGTATCGAAAAGTTAGAAGCAAAAATCAGACAAGGTTTCTTTTTGGCATGATAACAAATTGAAACCCAATCTTGAAAACAAAAAAAATGTTGCAGCAAAGCACAGGTACTATCACTAGTTTATATATACAATGATCATTTGAACGTTTGGTTCAGTTTTATGGCGTATCAACCCTTGTAGGTCATTTAATGCCAAATCCTATATATATATATATATATATTAAATATATGATTTCTAAACACATTTGGTCCATAACATTTTTAAACAAGCCGGAGTTCATTTTTTTGCACACACGCAGTTTCTTCCAGGCAGCGGTCATATCGATACTGCTAAATGGATGCACTACTTGGACGCTAACTAAATGGCTGAAGAAGAAGCTAGACGGCAATTACACAAGAATGTTGAGAGCGATATTGAACAAGTCCTGGCAGCAACACCCCACAAGGCACCAACTATACGGCCACTTGCCTCCCATCACGAAAACTATACAAGTTAGACGAACCAGACACGCAGGACACTGCTGGAGAAGCAAGGATGAACTCATCAGTGATGTACTCTTATGGACCCCCGCATATGGCCAAGCAAAAGCAGGACGACCAGCTTGAACATACATACAGCAGCTATGTGAGGATACGGGATGTAACCCTGAAGACCTGCCAAAAGCGATGAATGATAGGGAGAAGTGGCGAGAGAGGGTCAGGGATATCTGTGCTAGCAGCATGACATGATGATGATGATGAAATGGTTTCACTTAATTTCAAACAATTCAGTTTAGAATAAGTACAGTCATTTGTTTAAATATGATTTTTTGTATACACACAGTAAATTGTAAAAACAGTTCTATTTCAAACAAATCAGTTTAGCATGTTAACAAAGTTAAATGGTTTCAAGTATTGCTTTGTATTACTAACAATTCAAACATCAGGCATTTGTTTACACACAGTTAAATGATCAAACAGTTCATTTTCAAACCATTCATTTTCACATAAGTACAGTTTAAATGTCAAATAGTTCTATTTGATCCATAGATAGGATCCTATCAATTGTTACCACTCCCGGCCTGAGTGAACCTGGGAGTGATGGCAATGAAAGGGTACTCTGCATTCCCAAAAGCTCCAGCATTACTGAAGCCTCACCATCGGGTTATATCCAGGACACTCATTAGGGAGTCTTACTCCTCTGCAGAGATGCAGTCAGTGTATTCTGCAGCCTCAGCTGACTGGTCCAATCATTTGAAAGATGGAATTTTAAAAAAATAAAAAATTTAAAAAAATAAATAAAAAAAGCCAAAATTTTTTTCACAATATTTTTCTAGAAATGTAAACTCTGCATAGATTAGAATTGGTTTATAATCTCATAAAATATTTTTTTGAGGTTATTCGAAATGGCAACAAATCAGAGTGCTCCAAGCTTGAACAGAGCCCTGTCATCAAATTTTTGGTGGCTGAGAAGTACAAACCATGTGACATTTACAGAAGAATATGTGATGTGTATGGAGATCCATACAAATGTTTACAAACAGAATAAACGTGTTTGAGTTGAAAAGATGGTCCATGAAGTGAAAACACACTAACTCTCCGGTAAAGAAAAAGTCCCAGGCACAGTGGTCAGAAAGAAGATCATACTGACAGTCTTCTGAGATATGAAAGGACCAATTACTATTGATTTCTTTGAAAAAGGTACAACAGTGTTTCCTACCGTCAACTCTGAGGGCAATATTTCACCTTATTTATTGACTAAAACTCATATAAGCAGAAAATTTGGATATTTTAGCAATGTTACTAAGCAAATGCTTTTAAAAGCACTGTTATATATATATCATTAAATATTACATCCTTTGACTGCATATTTGTTTCAATCTCTTCAAATTACTGTATAATTGTTTTGATATCTGGCTGGAATTGACTACATATATATATATATGCAAACACACACACACACACACACACACATATATACACACACACACACACATATATATATATACACATATATATATATATATATATATATATTCTTATAAACATACACACAAACACATATATATAAATTATATATATATATATTCTAATAACATACACACATATATAAATTATATATATATATATTCTAATAAACATACACACACACATATATATATATATATACACGCACAAATACACACACACACACATATATATATATATATATATATATATATATATATATATATATATATACATACATACACACACACATATATATATATATATATATATATATATATATATATATATATATATACATACATTACACACACACATATATATATATATATATATACACAACACACACATATATCATCATCATCATCATGTCGTGCCGCTAGCATGGATATCCCTGACCCTCTCTCGCCACTTCTCCCTATTATTCATCACCTCTGGCAGGTCTTCAGGGCTACATCCTGTATCCTCACATAGCTGCTGAATGTATGTTTGAGCTGGTCGTCCTGCTTTTACCCGGCCATATGTGGGGGTCGATAGGAGTACATCACTTATGTGCTCGCCCTGCTTCTCCAGCAGTGTTCTGAATGTCTGGTTCATACACACACATGTGTATATATATATATATATATATATATATATACATACACTCACACACAAATACACACACACACACACACATATATATATATATGTATCATCATCATGTCGTGCTATCACCATAGATATCCCTGACCCTTTCTCACCACCCTTCTCTATCATCCATTGCTTCCAGCAGGTCTTCAGGACTACATTCCATATCAGCACTGAGCTGCTGTTTGTAGGGTCTAGCTGGTCGTCCTACCTTTGCTCGTCCATGTGAAGGGGTCCACAGGAGTACATCACTAATGAGTTAGTCCTTACTTCTCCAGAAGTGTCCCCGCATGTCTGGTTCGTCTAACTTGCATAGTTTTTTGTGATGGGTCGTAGGTGGCCGTACAGCTGCTGCTTTGAGGGGTGCTGCCTCCAGGACTTGTTCAATATTGCTCGCAGCATTCTTGTGTAATTGCCGTCAAGCTTTTTCTCCATACATTTAGTTAGCATCCATACAGCAGTATCGACACGACTACTGCTTGGAAGAAACTGCGTTTTATTTTATCGGTCAGTTCTAACTTCCATATGACCAATAGCCTATTGATAGCTGTCCATGCCTTTGCTAGTCCCGCGTTTTAACTGAAAACTCGTCTTTTTCCCCCTTTTATCTTTACACCGTGAAACTGCAAGGAAAGTTTTTACGAAACTGAAATCGTTCGGTTTCGTGCTATTACTACTGAATGACCATATCCAAAGAAACTCTTTTGAAAAAGACTCAGATTTTA